>ML796383.1:177826-199960 GCA_009831015.1 Picea engelmannii
GCACTCTGCCTTTAGGTTCAGTGCAAGGTTCTCGCACTCTGCTCAAAGCTCACCTGCGAGAATCACTAATTCTCACACTGTGTAATATTGCCAGCTTGCGAACTCATTTTTTCAAACTTTTGGATTTGATTTTTGGCATCTTCAACTACCCAGATCAATCTAGGTGCCTCATAAGATTTTCTTGGACCATTGATTGAGGTTCTTCTTGTCTTCATTTTCGCGCACGAATAGTCTTAGGATTTCCAAGGCTTTTCTTGTCACTTCTATCTTGACTTTCATTTCTTGACTTTTCTTGGTAAAGCTATACTCTCTGATTTCAGAATTTGAGTGTGTTTGATTAGTTAAGAACCGGTGATCGATTGAAAATTGAGTTTTCTTTGTCTTTATCATTTGTCCATTGTTTGAAAGATCATTTTTCTTATGCAATTGGAAAGACTAGATTGGTTTGCTTCTTATTTTTGTTTTCATTGAAAGAGTGGTTTGGGTTTTTATCATTGCTTGTTCATTGGTTTTTTATTTTCTGTACTCTCACTATCATGGTGTGGGTCCTTTTTGAAAAGTGAACCAAATTTTTTCTTTCAAAAATCATTTTCGTCTTTGAAAACATTGAAAATCAATTGTTGAAATTATTGAAAAAGAAACAATAGCGAATTGTTATTGATGCGTGATTTGTTGCATTTGCATTTTAAAGGAAATTGTGTCTTGTAGTTCAAAGTTTGATCCAGAAAACTTCTCTTTCCCTCCCATACATAGGATTCATTGAATGAAAATCGATATATATTTTTTTTCATTCTCATCCATGCATCGTTGGGTCAGAGTCATATAACATAAGTTTCATCTCTGTTTCCTTTGAGTAAACAACATCTCTTAATAACACTGTGCAATTGTAAAATTTATCTAGTAACTCTTTTCTAGGGCTCTATTACACCAACATTTAGCTAGGCTAGCACTTTGGAATGGGAAGAGAGATACACTCTCCAAAGCACGAAACACACAATAGCATCTTGTGTTAGGGAGTGTTAAATTCCATTTGCAACATCTTGTCCTGGGAAGCCTTTCTCACACAAGGGTCAAGCACAAGGTCGCATTGATATTGACAGAGTTACTCACCCTTCTTTGTTGATATCAATGTAGAGATTGCATGTATTACGAGGATCACTTGGAGGTATACCCACAATGATGAGTGGAAGCCTTTTGAGCTGATTTCGGGCTAGATACCCCGCCCTTGCATGTGGATCGGACTGTCGACTATCCCCCCAGGATTTATTGTTGTTGGTGGTAACTTTAGTGGCCTATCTTTCCAGGTTCTTACACGAGGTGACTGTGACATTGACCAAAATCACTCGGGCTCCTTGGAGGGTATACCCACGATTATGTGTGGGAGCTTGCAGCAGGGTGTAAGTCCGTTAAGCAGGTTGTCAGCATAACTTTTCCACCCTAGCCCAGCCCCTTCTCGTCTCATTGTTGCGACGTTGGATTTCATCACCAAATAGTGACTTTGGAATTAGAAGGTCTTGTTTGCTTGGTGTTGCTTCCTAGATTTTGTTTACTAGCGCATGCTGTTTGTTTCTCAATGTTGACCATACGATTTTCTTCGTGAATTTTGTCACTCATTTACAATAGCTCCTCCACGTCGGTCATGTAGAATGCAGGGTTTATCTCCAAAGAATCTGGAAGGTTCTCAACCATTTCCTACAAGTACACCTAAGGGCTCTCCTCGGCAAAGTGAAGTCACAGTCGTCACAACACCGCAAGTGGAACGAACTGACTCTCTAGAACATTTTCAAATTACAAATACTCGAGAAGACTTTGGACTTCACCCTAATTTTGAGTGAACATTTATGCGACTGAATTCTTCTGGAGACTTAGTTGTTACATCTTCTGGATCACCAGTTGGACCCTTTTTAGGAATAGAAGGCCAAGATCTTTTTTGGTCTACAGGTGTTTTCCGATGGGACCTTTTGGTCCAGGTTCACCTATGATTTCCGAAATCAACCCACCTATGATTTCTGAAATCTCTAGTCCAGAGACAGTACCGTTAACTACTGCCTATCACTTTATTGTCCCTACTGAAATGGCCCATCTCACAGATACTACGAGTGTTCCAACCGGGTTTACTGCGGTTAGTCTTGCTCCCATCAACACACCGCGAGCACCCAACGTCACTTTGACACTACCACCTAGATATCGTGCGTTGAATGCTTCCATTCACACTCAAACGCAAACCCCATTTGGCTCTCCTGGTGGTCCTTCTTCTTCTGGGCACTCTCTTCCCAGTTTATTCCAACACTCCCTCAATTTCCTTTTGGAGGACCTTCTTCATCTTCTACTGGAAATATTAATAGTAGTGGCACTATTCTGTCATTCACTCCAAATTACCAGTTTTCGGTTGGTGGACAATTTCACCAAGGTGGTATGACTCAACCCCCTTTCAGTGGGAAAATTCCTTTTGGCGCACAAATCCCAATTGGAACACAATCCCCAATTGGAACACTACCTTCGATGGGAGGACCAACCCCGCCTTATGGGAAAAACATCCCTCCGTCATTGGCCTAGTATTGGAGTCAGTTGATACAACATCCTCCTCAATCGACTGGGGGGTAGCATTTTCCAGCTACGTCTGTAATTCCCCCTAGTGTGGGACAACCATATCTAGGTTCGTTCAATCCCATTTGGGGGGTGAATGCTCAAACTCTAGTCCCTGTCCCAGGGTATAATCCTATGAACTACTATCCTCTTCAACCACCACCGAATCTGCCTGGGTCTTCACATTATATGCAGACTACTTATGGTCCTATTGGTTTGCCGACAAGGCTTCCTCCCCAAAGCCACCAGTACCTGCAGGTGAATTGACAGTTACCCTTTATCGCCACTTTGGATCTTCTAGAATTGTTGAGGATTTTAAATAATTTGATTCGTCACTCTCCTTAATGGCCTGCTATCCCAGCCAAGCTACCATCGGATATTCCTAAATTCGATGGAAAAGTAGGAGAGGACCCAAATAATCACGTTATGACTTTTCACCTATGGTGTTCATCCAAATAATTGATGGATGACTCCATTTGTTTATGTCTTTTTCAACGAACCCTCACAGGTTCTGCTGTGAAGTGGTATATCGAATTTCCACGAGATTTCTTCTCTGACTTCAACACCCTAGCTATGGATTTCCTCACACACTACCAGTTACCGATTCGTTATGATACGGGGACTGAGATTTTGACTTCTTTCAAACAAAACAAGGCCACTCATATATCCGATCACATTCATGAGTGGCGATGGTGACGAAGTCTTATTAAACTTGAAGTCCCCGATCAGTTGCTGGCAGAATGGTTCACCAAATCGTTTGTGAATGACATCGGTCATGACATTGCCATGGGTGGAGTGGTCATAGAAGAGTAGGATATAAGTCATGATCAATATCTTGACCTCGTTTACTCACAAACGGGTACCCTTTACGATTTACTACCAGACTTACCTCATCCTTCCACTTCCACAACTTCAACTACTCCAGTTGCTTCGCATGCAGCTGACGGTGTGATTGGCACTTTCCAGGCCCAACCACACTCTGGATCAAGAACAAACCCCAAACCTACTTCTTCTAATGTTCAAAATTCTCTGTCTCCTGCCCCTCCCATCGGAAAGACTTCTGAGGTAAATGCAGTCCAATCTACCCCAGCCGGTAAAAACAAATCTAAAAAGTGGAGAGGTAAGAATAAGGAGGGAAAAAATAATTCTCAAGTAGAGAAAACCAAAACTACCCCTGTTGATGATCGTGATAAGCGCAAACCTCGATACCCTTGTCTTATCTATGGTGATGATCACTACACGAAGGATTGTCCATGACGCGCCGAGGTCACTAAGTTCCTTCAAGGATCCCCAAAACCACCTGCATCGGCCGTTTTGTCCCAACCCTTCCCGTCTCAACAACAGGCTCAGTTAGTCATTCATGACCAACCCTCCTCTTCTACTACGTCATATGTTTTGATGTGTACTGGCGATTCAAAGCAGAGCGACGTTGCACTCACTACTCGAGCCAAAGATTATTCTCCCTATAAAGAGAAGGTTGATGATCTACCGCCTTCCTTGGCACAACCCTCTCCTGTGACTCCACCTACCAACGGTCCTCTTCATCTAGAACGACCGAGCCTCGACACAGTTCTGCGACCCCCCCCCAAAGGGAGTCATTCTCAAATCAGCTTTCAATCCTCATGCTTGTGCGACCCAAAACTATAACATTGTTGAAGATCTGACCCAAGCACCTTCTGCAATGTCAGCCCTTGAAGCCCTTCAAACTTGTCCCGCACAACAGAAGGCACTGTTGAAAGATATCAGTGGAATTGACCCGACAGATACGAATTTAATAATCTTTGACTTGGAAGGTCACATTCCAAGGTTACCCCCTCAACTCGCATTCCAGATCCAAGTGATTGTCTCTGACAAAAACATTTTTCGAACCGTTATCAATGAGGGTGCATCGACATGTGTTATGTCTCTTGCTTGCTGGAAAGCCATTGGCTCTCCTTCTTTGAATGAATCCCAGAACACTCTTAAAGAATTCAACGGCTCCGGTTTTAATCCCTATGGTGTTCTTCCTTTGTTTCCCATCACATTAGAAGCCAAAACGGTCCAAGTCAAAGTGGAAGTCTTTGACGCTCCCCTTGATTATAATCTTCTGCTTGGCCGCAGCTGGATCGATTCCATGCGTGCAGTTGTGTCGACCCTTTTCCATGTGGTACGTTTCCCACATCAAGGTAAGGTTGTCACCGTCGACCAACTAGCCTTCTTCAATTCTGATACTCGTACTGGCAACGTACCGTTTATCGCTAAAACCCCACCAGGTTATGAGAACATCAGTGTAGGCCTTCTAAAGGACTCTTCGTTAATGGGTACTTTCCCCATTCCTCTGCCCGATGTTCCATGCTCATCTATTGCTTCCATCAACATGATCTCCACCTTGCCTCACGAACTTCCTGCGTCTCACGACCCCTGGATAGTACCTGACCTTGGAGATCATCTTCGTTTTAGTGAAGAAATGTCATTAAATCCAGTTGAAACCGCCTATCAGGCCATTCAACTGACAACACCTTCTACCCCCTCTCTTGATGAGTTGTCTCCCGATCCTTTCCGTGTCATTTTTTCCACAGATGAGATGATCATGTATGTCATGGAGGACACCCCTTGGGACGATGGGCATCATTGTTCCATCCTGTTTATGGAGCAGCATACCATTGAGAACTACCAATGAATTTCGATGCTGTCGACCATTGTTGTCATTTCCACCATTCCTGAGTCTGCACATGATGTGTTTTACGAAGGGAACTTAAGCAATATCTCACCCACTATTCCCCTTGACATATCCATCAAATCTAGGATTGTCGAAAATGTCTATATCAGAGCTTCGTGTTCTTCTGACGAAGTCATCACCTACACATCCCTTTTCAAAGAGTTTCGTGACATCTTCTCCTGGAGCTACGAAGAAATGCCAGGTATTGACCCTGAGATTGTGATACATGAGATTGAGACATACCCCGATGCTAAACCCGTCTGGCAATTCCTTCATCCAGTTCACCCATGTAAAGCGGCTGCTATAAAGCTCGAAGTCGAGAAACTTTTGAAAGCCATCTTTATTTATCCGGTGGCTCTCACAGACTGGGTTTCCAATCTTGTCCCGATTGACAAGAAATAAGGCACTATTCATGTATGTGTTGATTATAGGGATATCAACAAAGCTTGTACCAAAAACAAATTTCCTACCCCCTTTGTCGATCAAATTGTCGATGACTGCGTCGGAAGTGAAATCTTCTCTCTCATGGATGGTTTCTATGGATATAATCAAATCAACATTGTTCCCAAGGATCAACATAAGACTGCTTTTATTTGTCCTTCGGGTACTTTTGCCTATCGAAAAATTCCTTTCGCTCTCAAGAACGTTGGAAAAACTTTTCAACGCGCTATGTCTTATGCTTTCCATGATATCAAGCACATCATTCAACCATATTTGGACGATTTACCCGCTAACTCAATGCACCGAGTCGATCACCCAACCCACCTCCAAGCCATTTTCGTTCGTTGTCGGTTCTACCGTATACATTTGAATCCTCATAAGTGCATTTTCTGCGTGGAATCCGGCCTCCTTCTAGGTTTTATCATTTTGCATCAAGGGATCCGGGTGGATCCTTTAAAGGTTGAGGTGATCCTTAATCTCCCTCCTCCTTCTACACTTCGCCAGTTGCAAAGTTTGCAGGGGAAAGCAAACATTCTTCGTCATTTTATCACAAATTACGCCGAGATAACTCGTAGATTTACGTGGCTATTAAAAAAGGATTCAGAGTTTGTCTGGGATACCATCACCAACAATGCTTTTGAATCTTTGAAATTGTCCTTAACGCGTACTCCGCTTCTATTTGCCCCCAATTATAGTCGCGATTATTTCCTTTATCTTGTTGCCTCAGATTACACCATTGGTATGGTTCTTGTCCAAGAGGATGATGATAATGAAGAACATGTTATTTATTACTTGAGTCGAAGTCTAGCACCTACTGAAATCAAGTATTTACATGTCAAAAAACTGACCTTGGCTGCCATTCAAGCCGTCCAGTGCTTTCGGCACTATATCCTCTTGCGCAAGACTACAATGATTTCTCACTGCAACACTATGCAACACATTCTTACCCATCAATTGCTAGGGGGCAAATAATCCAAATTGATTGTGATACTCCAGGAGTTTGACTTGGAGTTCAAATGTGCCAAGTCCAAGAAGTCCTTAGTTTTTGCTGAGTGGATATGCGATTTTCCCCATTCTGCAACGGAAACTGTAGCAACTTATTCATTACCCAATGAATCTCTTTTCCTTATCAACATTGATGATCTTTGGTATGGTGATATCTTTATATATCTCCAAACCCAGACTTTTCGACCAACTTTGTCTAGTACTGACCGACGTTGCATACGCTATCAAGCTAATCAATACATTATCCTTGGGGATACTCTTTATCGTCGGGGGATTGACTTTGTTTTTTGATGTTGCCTAACATTAGACAAAGCCGAGAAATCTCTGAATGACTACCATTCTGGAGCATGTGGTTGTCATGTCTGGGTATGCTACTGCCCCAAAGATCTTACGAGTAGGGTATTTTTGGCCCTCTTTGTTTAACGACTACATAATCAGCGTTAAAATATGCCATGCTTGCCAGACCTATAATCAGAAGATATGGTCACATCTTGCTCCTCTTCACCCTGTGGTCTTAGTTGTTCCCTTTGCGAAATGGGGCATCGATTTCATGACATGTCACCCTCACTCAGCTGGGGGGCATGGTTACATCATTGTAGCCGTCGATTACTTTACGAAATGGGCCGAGGCGATGCTGACATTTGACAACACTGGAAAGACCGCAACATTATTCATTTTTAATCATGTCATATCTCATTTTGGTGTTCCCCAAGCTATCGTCACTGATCACGGTAGCCACTTCAGAAAATTCATGATGTCCGAACTTACTGAAAATTTGGGTCTTCGCCATGATAAATCAACACCCTATTACCCACAAGCCAATGGCCAGGTTGAAGCAATTAACAAAGTTCTCATAACTATGCTTCGACGAATGATAGGGATTCACAAAACAAGTTGGCACACAATGTTGTTTTCGGCATTGTGGGCTTACCAGACATCCGTCAAATCTGCTACTGGGTTTACACCTTTTTGGTTAGTCTATGGTGTGGAAGCCATTCTCCTGATTGAATGTGAGATACCCTCTTTAAAACTAGTTGTTGAACTCCTACCAAACACTTCTGTTGAGGAAAAATGTCTATTGTATCTTATGCGATAAGACGAAACTGGACGCGATGCTACCCTAGTTATAGAAGCTCAAAAGAAACATGTTAAGGCCCAATACGACAAACATGTCAAGCCTCGCATTTTCTCCAAAGGAGATCTCGTTCTCCTCTATGATCAAGATCGAGATATGCTAGGAGCTAGAGAATTCAAAGCCATGTGGCGAGGTCCTTATATCGTTCGACGAGTTTTGGAAAAATGAGCTTATGAGTTAGTAGATTACGATGGTATCCCTTTGAGTGAACCCAGGAATGGGTTGTACTTGAAGAAGTACTATGCATAAAATCATTTGTACACGAGTACTTGTATTTTTATTGTATCATACTTCTTGTGTGTTACTGTAGCATGATTTTGTTGTTATCTGGTCTCTGCCCTTATGTGACGTTGTGTTTGATTTCTAGATGTTGGAGTCTTCGCTACCCTATATTGGCTTCGTTGATAGTGCTAGCTGTAGTACTCAGAACCTTGCTTCCGCTGCATGGGCAATTTACGCCCCTACAAATGAACTTGTCTCCTTACGAGGTGTGTGTCTCGGCTGTGCAACCAACAACATTGCAGAGTATAGTGCCATTATTAAATTATTGGTTGATGCTATCTCGCTCAGAATTCGTCATTTGGTTGTGCAACTCGATTTGCAGCTTGTAGTACTACAGTTAAGTAATGTCTATACTATTAAAAGTCCTACTTTGTTATGGGTGTATTTGCGAATTCGCCTCTTGGAACGTTATTTTGATTACATTGCATATCAACATATTCCTAGATGTCTAAATACATTAACAGATGCATTGACTAACTATGTATTAGACAGACATTTTGATCATTTATAAATCAATCACATCAATTTTTCACACAATACAAGGTAAACCGGTAGAAGCCGTCTATATATATAACGATCAAAAGAGTTTTTTACAAAAAGTTTTGTTCAAAGACCAAAATGTCAAAATCTGAAGCTCATAGCTTCTACAAAGTGACGTCACGGATGACGTTCACGGTAACACACAACTGCCCAGACAACTCTACGGAGCAGTCGACTCATGGACCCTGACACTCCTACTGTATGACGTTGATCGCATCATGGAACCTCTTCAAGAGGCATGTCTGGAATATTTGTTGTCAATCCCTCTAAGTTTTTTTCTACTACTTGATAATCCTCGGCGTATTGTGGTGCTGGTGCTACCTCTCCTCATCGCTGAATGGGAGAAGTACCACGAGGTCGATAAGGTCCAACATCTGTGTCATCAAAAAATGGATTTTGTATTTAGTATTTGGACGAACATATAAAAAAAAAACACTTGAATATGATAAAATTCACAAAAACATTTAAAAAGAAAAAATTTGTGTACTTCTTACCAAGTTCCCCCCACTGAGAATCCTCTCGCAGTACTAAGTACGAATATCCTCGGAAATCCAACCCGGCATAAGTATAATCGTCAACCATCAACATCTGTGGTTGAAGCCAGTCAAAGAAGGTATCATCATACTTGATGATCGGTCTAGCTACGTGCCAGGCCATGATCTGACACCATCTCAACATTCTTGTATCCCTGGGAGCTGGTAAATTCTACTCAACCTGCAGTCTCAGTAATAGAACCCTCTCGAAAAAGAAGGACACTAACAAAGATCCATACTGGAATTGCTTCAAGTTGCCTCGTCTGCATTTGGTCAACTATCTTTTTATGCTACGAAGCACTGCATCTACCCAGTTGAAAACTCGAGGTTCAGTACACTCAATATCATACTAGAAGTAACTCTGTAGCACCATATGAGGTGCGGAGCTCCTAGCCATCCAAGCTATGGTGAACAAGATAGTATGAAGGGTCAAATCCCGTACCCCCCAAATAACTACTTTTCCTTTTTTCCTCTTTGCCTCGGGAACACATTGTAAATGACAGTACTCACTCATGGGCAGCCCACCACCTCTGCTACCAGTCAGGCTGACATGGTACTTCCGCCGTGACAGTCCAGTCAAGAAGTAAATGTCCTCAATATCTAAGGACAGTGTGTGGACCCCCACATGAAATACCTACTGATCGGGATCCAACATACACACAAGGTACTCTAATAACCTGACTTGGGCCCTCATGCCCGGGATACGAAAGTATTTTAGAAGGCCACAATTTCTTAAAGCAGCAATAGTGGGTGGATGATTTCCGACAATGGCATTGTCTTCTTCGTGCTCCCTATCACGCCATTCAAGAACCACTTTGATGGCCAATTACCTGCATAAAAAGCACAAAAAGAACATTACCAACTCTATTCATGAATTGGTTCTTTTTTATTGAGTAAATTCTTAAAAAACTTTTGTGCTTTGCGGTTCTCACAGGTGTCCTTTGGGCACAGTGTGAGAACCTCACAGGCTGTTGTGGGCTCACATGTGAGAATCACCCATTCTCACAGGTCCTGTGTAGCCCACCTGCGAGAATGGATGAGCGCAAGTAGGGCTCATGAAATAAACTCAAAAAATGAATTTTAACCAATGAAAATGCAAAATTAAACCATGAAAGAGTAGAAGACAAAGAGCCTACCTCACTGTCGTTGACGGCTCACCGAATGGACACTTGTAACTCTCGCAATCTGATGCCGAACTTCGAGGGTAAAAGAGGTGTTTTTTGAGCTCAAATAGTGGAAAAGTGAAAATGATATGGTAAAAAGAGTTTTACTCCTTTATATTTACTTTTACCATGTTATTTGGTTTTTTATGATTATTTATCTATTAAACCCTGATCCCTAATGTCCTTTTGAGTGTAACTTTTGTAGGCATAATGACTTCGATGTTCATATACAGGGATGCAGACATAATTTTTCTTTTTTCATCCATGTTTTCATTGTTTTTTATGGTTTTTGTATAAAACCTTGAGCGTGGTCTTTGTCCGTTCTTGCACTCGAAAATACATGAGAACGTGATTGAGAATACTTTTATCACTTCTTCGGGCTCAACAAGGTTATACGAAAAAGGAACCCCCCTGGAGTCCTCTTTAAGCTCTTTTCAGATTCTCTAAACATGAAAAGATAGCCGAGCAACCTTGCTATTTTCACGCTCGATAAAGTATCTGAAGAAAGCATCTGGTGAGCGATAATTTATCTCTTTTTCGGTATCATCGGACTATTTTCTGAAAAAGGAACTAAGAGAGTTCTCTTTTAAGTGTTTTTCCAGACTCTATAATCATGAAAAACCTTCGATTTTTCTATCTTTGGACTCGTTAAACAAACATCGACAGACCCGTGATGGGACCGAACTACTCCTTCTTAGGGTTTGTTAAACATACTCCGAAGGACTTATCTGAAGGATAAGCTTATATCAACAAGAATATGTTATCCTCCTCAAGATTGCGTAAAAATAAAGAGGTGCTCGCTAGAAATGGTGGGGGAAAATTTGGGAAAGGGATATGTTATCATCTTCATATTGATTGACAGTAAGTGTCGCTCTTGAACATGACACCCCCCATTCATTATATTTGAAGCCGGTTTGGGAAATCCATTTGTCTCTTAGTCCATTTACTACAAGGTCATTCCTTGTGTCGTCTTTGAGTCAATGCTGCCAAATCATTGGTCGTGTCGTTCATATGTTCAAGAGAAGCCCATATGAAACCTTTATTGAGTCGTCCATCTACAGTTGTCCATTCTCTCTGTGTCAGCCTTCCCTGTGTCCAGTCCAATTTACATCATACTCTGTTTCACCTTCAAAATCTGTTACTCATTTCATGTCATTGATGGGGGATACATCAAGGCCATCCTCTGACGAGTTTTTTTCCGTTGACTTCAACTCATTATCCAGAATCAAGACTTAGAAATTCTTTGGTGCCTTGGAGCTTGCATGCCTCAATGGTAGGTTTCCTCACTTTCGACAGTGGGTTTACATCATTGACCCCTGATCGAAATATTCCATCGGTTGTTCGACTTCAACTCACTCATTCACACTCGATGGATTGTACTAGAGTACCTTGGGAATCATTGACATCAATGGTGATTTCCCTCACACTTGTTAACGGTTTCATCAATGATTGGTAATCAAGTGGTTTTTGCCATTTTCAACTTCAACACATGTAATCACATGGTTAGATTTGTACTTTTGGGCGACGAGATTGAAGACCCTGGATATCATCTCTCTGTCCAGGTTGCGATGGAGTATGTATAATTTGCGACACATAGATCCACTGTGTATGTCTCGTGGCTATGTCATCTTAATTTGAAATTTCTCACATAGATCCATAGTGTATTCCTGGTGGCTATGCTATATTTTAACGGCATGGATCCACAGTGTATGATTGGGGCCATGACCCATGTCTAAAATTGTCATCTGTCTCTGATCTGAGTATGGGCGTGCCTACCTCAGAATTGATATATATGATATTCTGTAGATGCTTGGGTGTTTACAGGTTTCCGATTAGGTGTGCTCTTGGTTTCCGACACACACATGCAGCTTACAAAGTCTTTCGACTGTCATTGGTTCTAGCCTCATACTTTGGGGGGCATTCTTTTACCCATGATTTTGGTCATCATGATGGTGTATTAATGATGGTATACTCAGGCTCTTCATAAGAACTTTATCCTGAGAAAAGTTACTTTCATCTCTTCCCAGAAAACTCACTTTTGAAGAAGGTTCGCAGGCTGCTAATATATTAGGGTGCGAGAATGACCCATTCTCACAGGCTACCTTAAGCCAAGGTGCGAACTTCTCGCACTTTTTTCAATATCTAGGGTGTGAACTCGTCCTAAAGCATGGAAAAAGATGAATTCTCGATGGTTCTAGAAGGGAATCTTCTAGAAGAATGGGTTGGCATTCGAATGGTTATCCTTGTACTAGATTCCCTGGTATTGTGGGATCATTATTATCTAAGTAACTATCTCATTCTCTCCTATATATTGAGGGAATTCTCATGGAAAAGGTTAAGCAAGATTCATTGGAGAATTGGTGAAAGAATTGTGTAGAGGACTTAGCTTGAACAATAGCTTGGAGACTCTAGCAAGTCTATCAAGAGGATTTGATCTTCTTCATACAAGGATTGAGCAAGTGTGTGTGTTGGAGCCAAGAACCATCGAAAGGAATCTTGTGACATCAAGGCGATTAGGTTGTAATCTTTACTTTCAATTAACATGATACAGTGGCATGTCCCTTTCCCATACAGTGGCATGTCCCTTTGATCATACACATAAGTTGACAGTTGAATATATTTTTCTATCTTCACTTTGGTTGGTTTGTGTTGTCTTGGTATTGACCTCACGAGAGCACCGGAGCAAAGAGGGAGCAGCAAAGACCCTAGGAAGCGATACTAAGGTACACTACTTGTTCCTTCCTACTAGTTAATTCAATGGTCAAAACTTAGGAAAAGAGTCATGTCCTGTCCTGTTTTGTTCTAGATCCAAGTGGATCTAGGGAGATCTATTAGTTTCCGCACCTACCAATTAGTCCGATAACACCAACAACCTTTCAAAGAGCAGTTATAGGAATCTTTTCTGATATGCTTAATGACTCTATGGAAATTTTTATGGGTGATTTTACCCCTTATGCTGTCTCTTTTGACGAAGCACTACAAAATCTTGAGGAAGTACTTAACCGATGTATACAATCCCACCTCTCCTTAAGCACTGAAAAATGTTATATGATGATGAGTGAAGGAGTGGTACTTGGACATTTTATCTCATCTCAAGGAATTCAAGTAGATCCATCCAAGATACAAGTCATTAGAGACTTTCCTATTCCTAAAACCCAAATAGATGTGACAAGTTTTTTAGGACATGCTGGATACTATAGAAGATTTATCAAAACAATTTCCAAAATGGCTTCTCCATTGTTCGTGTTACTTATGAAAAATGTTGAATTCAAGTGGAATACTCTTTTCCAAGAAGCATTTGATGCACTCAAACATCAGCTATCTACAACTCCTATTCTAAGAGGATCTGATTGGACACTTCCCTTTCATATATCCTCTGATTCTTCAGATACTAGAATAGGAGCTGTCTTGGGACAAGAAGAAAATCATCTCCCTTATGCCATCTATTTTATTAGCAAGAAAATGAGTCTGGTTGACCTTAACTATACAGTTACTGAAAAGGAATTTTTAGCAGTTATCTATGCTATTAATAAATTTCGACATTACATCACTGGCTATTCTACTTTTGTCCATACCAATCACTCAGCTATAAACTATTTAATGAATAAACCTGTCACAAATGCTCAAGTCACCAGATGGTTACTATTATTACAAGAATTTGATATTACACTTATAGATAGACCAGGAAAAGAAAATTTAGTTGCTGATTTCCTTTCTTGGTTAACACCTGATGATAATTCTCCAGTAGATGATTCCTTTCCTGATGAATATCGATTTGCAGTATCTGCTCACTCACCATGGTATGTAGACATCACTAACTACTTGGTTGCAAGGAAGTTACCACCACACCTATCCCACCGAGAGAAAATAATAATTATTCAACAAAGTGCTCGGTATAGCTGGATAAGTGGGTGTCGTTTCCACACAGGACTTGATCAAGAAATCCGAAGATGTGTTAGAGAAGATGAGGTTTATGATTTACTAAAATCTTGTCATGATGGCCCTTGTGGAGGGCATTTTGTTGATAAGAGAACAACACATAAAATTCTTAGGATGGGTTATTATTGGCCCTCACTTTTTAAAGATACAAATAAATATGTTCGAGCCTGTGATAGCTTTCAAAGAATGGATCAACCTAATCATAGAGATGAAATTCCATTAAATCCCTAGTTAGTACTGGAACCATTTGAAAAATGGGCCTTAGACTTTGTAGGACCTATTAACCCTCCATCCAATCAAAAAGTTTATATAGTGGTCTGCACAGATAATATGACCAAATGGGTGGAGGCTAAAGCACTCCATAGAGCTACAGAAGAAGTGGTTCTAGATTTTTTATTTGAAGATATCTTTATTAGATTTGGAGTGCCTAGAGAACTAGTCACAGATGGAGGACCTCCTTTCACTTCTCATCGCTTTAAAGCCACCCTTCAAAAATATCATATTCATCATAGAATGACTACCCCATACCACCCCCAAGCCAATGGACAGGTGGAAAGTAAAAACAAAGTAATAGAAGCCATTCTCACAAAAATAGTGAAGGAAAATAGAAAAGACTGGTCTCACAGGCTCCCTGAAGCATTATGGGCTTACAGAACTACCTGGAGAAATACTGCAGGATTCTCTCCCTATGAATTAGTTTATGGAAAACGTGTCGTCTTTCCTATGGAATTTGAAATCAAAACCTTAAGGACTGCTTTAGCTGTCAACCTTGATTTGACCGATGCACAGACAGCCAGGTTACAGCAGCTTAATGAATTACATGAAGAAAGACTAGATTCCATTCATCAGACAACTATGATTCAACAACAAAGATCAAAATGGCATGACAAAACCATCAAGCATAAGCAATTCCAAAAAGGTAACTGGTCTTTACTGTATGATTCTCGGTTTAAAGAATTTCAAGGGAAACTATGTACAAGATGGCTTGGACCTTACGAAGTGGACACTGTTTTCCCCAATGGAACAGTAAGGCTCCTCACAATTGATGACTCTAAAACACCGTTATTAGTGAATGGTCATCGGCTCCGTCTGTACCAGTGCCCCATTTCCAAAGAATATTTTAAGGCCACATGTGTGGCAAACAAACATTATCTCTTTTTAGAGGGGCCTCCTACACCTCATTGTAATTAATTTTTCTAAATTTAATTCCTTTAGTATTAGATTAAATTTCTTTTACTAATAATCCCTGTCAAGGAATGGCATGTTACAATTGATTCTTTTGCAGATTCTCGATCAAAGAAAAGGCCTACCAAGAAAGGATGATCTTACTTCAAGAAGATCCAAGCTTCTTTTTGTGAAGCAGTGCTCCCTCTTTCTTCATCACTTTCCAGCAACATTTTCCTCATTTTTCCCATCTTCCCCATTGCTAAAACACCATTGTTCTGCAATATTTCACCCTTTTTCTCCATTACCAAAACACCACTGTTCAACAATATTTCGCTCTTTTTCCCATTGCTGAATCATCACTTTCCAACAATATTTTCCTCATTTTTCCCATCTTCCCCATTGCTGAAACACCACTGTTCAACAATATTTCATTTTTTTCCCATTGCTGAAACACCACTGCTCAACAATATTTCGCCACTGCTGAAACACCATTTCTTCAGCAGTATTTTCCATTCAGAGAGTTCTTTCGAATTCATCGCATAGGTTTTTTTAATTAAAAAACCTATGCGATGAATCCGAAAGAACTCTCTGAACAAAACAATGGTCGCAAAAGTCTTAGAACATAATTATTTTCCATTGTTAAAACATCACTCTTCAACAAACATTTTTCTATTCTTTTCTTGTTGCTGAAACACCACTTTCTCAGCATTCCCTGTCAATAAAAACATCTGCTTCAGCTCTTTCGCTCCCATACTACATTTTTTCCTTTCACGACCCTCTCTCATAATTAAACAAAAAGTTGATACAATTTCTCTAATAAATCCAAAGTCTCTCCCATGGTTACTGCAGAACTATTATGGACAGGCACTATATTTTTTTTTGAAGTACGAATCAAAGGTAAAGATGAGGTATGTAAACATTATATGTAAATGCAATTGAACTATGGCTAATGAGAAGATCCTGACTCATTATTATCATTCACTTAAAATCATTATTTTAGCCGTACTTTGCGGGGGGGGGGGATATTGAAATCTTATGCCATCATTTCACACGAACCGACTACCATCATTCCTTTTTACCCATCATTTCATTTGTTTTCACCACCATTTGCATGCCTTCTCCTGCAAAACTTACTCTGCTCAGAAGCGGTTACCTGACTCTCTGACTGTGCATTTTACTGATTTGTTAGCTATGGGAGGCCTTGTTATACGATACGAACCCACCACGACAGCCCTGTTAGAATTGTATCCAGAAGTCTATCAATTTTATCTGCAGGCAGGTTGGCTGGGTTATTTTCAGAGGCTCCAGGGATTTGATCAACAACAAGTTCTCCAATTTGCTTGAAATCTTCAGAAGATCATTCCATTGTTCAAGGGGTTTGGATTCCAGTCGCAGAGGATGATATAGCATAGGTTTTGGGTCCCCCTATCAGTGGCATTCGCTGGTTCAGTCACAAACACATCATCCTTAATGCCCAGTAGGATTTTCTCTTGTTAGGAGAACAAGTTGAACCTAAAGGCCGGTGTGTTCGACTTAGCTCATTGCCACCTCCTTGGCCAAAAGTTACAGAGTTTTTCAATCACTACCTCACTTGTGAGAGCCGATACCAGGTAGTCTACTAGTACAATTTTGTCTTGTTATCTCATTTATGACATGCTAGATTGGTGAATATTCCCTACTATCTGCTCGGATGTCTTAGAAATATGTTGCATTATTGTAAAAAGGCTAAAAATCCTGCCCTTTCCCTCACCCATCACCATCTCGCTCAACTACTCATCCAAAATGGTTTTTCCCAACAAAACCATCCCCTAAACAACCCACCCATAGACCCTCAGGAAGCTACTGAACATCCTGAAAATCCTTAGGAACAACAACCACAAAACCTTCCAGACCTTCCGGAAATACCTATTAATCCGCCTACAAACCCAATTGATCCAATTAAACCTCCTACCATACCAAGCCTGCCCCACAAATTACCAGAATCATCTACTCCTACTGTTCATATCCTTAGAGATGATTCTGAACTAGATAAACCTGATAACCCTCCCTGCCCCATCACTGAGGAAAAACCCACACGCAAAAGAAAGAAGTAAATTCCTCCTTTTCCCTCCTTTTCACAAATAAAATGAATGAGGACCTCAACAAGAGAAGCCACTATTGCCACTGCCATAAACCCCCAACCCATCTTGCTAAAAGCCCATACACCTCCACCCTCCCAAATTTTGGATTTTTTACCTATTCCACCCATGAGCACTAAAACACAAGAACCAGAGTCCCAAGGTACTGCAAGATCATTCTCTTTAAATCAAGTAGCTGAAACACAAGAACCAACTACTCATCCAGTAGCTAAAATACAAGAACTAGCTACTCATTCAGTAGCTAAAACACAAGAACTAGCTATAGCGGTTACACAAGAACCAACTACAACTGAAACACAAGAACCAACTTGATGCAGGAGCATCGCTCATACATAAAGTGAGCCAGCGTGGAGCGGAAGACAGCTGGACAGCGCCAGCACAAGTTTTGAAAACACATTGATATTGTTGCGCCAAACATTAATGCGTAGAGTTAATGAAGCGCACTTGTATATTGTAAATGGACCTTGAGCAGATAGCTCTCGTCCTTAGGTAGATGAGGCATTTAAGATAGTTAATGTAAAGTAGATAGAACATTTAATTCTAGATTTGATAGCTTTAGAGCGCAAGAGGGAAACGGGATATAGACACCCTCCTTTGTACATTGTATTATTATTCTGGATTATCAAGCATTCTAAAGAAAAGAGCAGCAGAGAATTGTATGAAGAACACCCATGTACAGATATTGAATTAATAGAAGAAAGTTTTGATTCAACTCCATGGTTGTGTTATTCTCTGTGTATTGATGATGTTATGCTCATGAATGTTTTCTTCTTGTTGTACACTTTCTTTTATATGCTGTGTATGAGATTTCATGGTTGAAGTGAAGTCTGTGAGAACAAGGAGTTAGTTTCAATTGTTTCTCTATCTTGAACTAGAGAATTCCTGCAAAGAGTGCAGTGGAATTTATCCGTAAGGAGTGCATCGACTGAAGGGTTCAGATAGAGGTAACTTTTGTTCGAAGTTCTCAGAAGTGCACAGTGGGTACCAGAGCCATGCAGGGCATGCGCAGGCTGGATGAAGACTCAGAGTTGTGATTTTGAGCAAAGGGAATCAAAGACTGTTGTTGCAGGAGTGCGCAGAGTCAGAAGACTTCGACACTTAGAAGTTGTTGAAGATTTGTTGCAAGGAGTGCGTGAAAGAAGTTCTCAAGAGGACTTGAGAAGTCGAGAATAAGCTCAGGGAGAAAAGGCCTTCGAAGTCGTCGAAGGATTTCACAGAGAAGTTGCGTTTGAAGCATTCGAGCAAGTGCTGAGACTTGTGTGCAGGTGGACAAGTCTTCGTTGAGGAATTTCTTGTTTCAGTCTGCAGAATTATTAGGGGAAGGATGGACAAATGAAATTATCTGAGGAGATTTTGCAAAGATTAGTGGGTTGTTGGATCGCTTGGAGTTGCAGGAAGGTTGCAGTGCAAGCGCGGAGAAAGGTTCGAAGCTCAGAAGCCGTCGGAGCCGTCGATCGGGATCACGGGGAGCATGAATCTACTTGTGGATCAGCATATCGAGAGTTCGTGAGGTGGGACTCCAAATCTACGTCACGAAAGTCGTGATAGAGCAAGAGGTGACATTCTGACAGCCACGTAGGTGGTGTGGGCCACAGAAGATAGTGGAGGACAGGTGGTCGAGAGAGCGGGAAATCTCGTGAGTTCGGGACTCGTGAGTTGAAAGCCCAAATATTTGATGGATCGAGTCACAAGGCGCGAGGGTCCGAAGGCGTGAGAGGAGAATATCAGCATCTCGAAACATCAGAACTTGGGAATTGGAGGACCGAGTGCTGGGAGTCGCAAGTGGCGAAGTCGCAATAGTGCGAGGCTGCGATAAATTGGAAGTCTCGAGGAAGCGGGAGAATATTGGGACATCGGATCTCAGGGATTTGAGGACCTAGTGTTCAACTGTTGAACTCACGAAGTCGCAAGCGTTGATCCTCCAAAAGGAATAAGAGAGGATTGAGAGCCGAAGAGAACCTGTGGGGTGCAGATTTCCTGATAGGGAAATGGGAGAGTCGTTGAGTTCTTCGGGTCGAGTGGAAAGAAGGTCCTGAGGAGAGCGATCGTGCCCCGAGGGGTATGGTTGGCATCACAACTATTGATGTTGTTCCTGAAATACAGGAACCAAATGCCCAGGGTGCCACAACACTACTTTCTCTATATCAAGAAGTTGAAACAAAAGAATCAGTTGTTGATCTTCTAGCTGCTCCACAAGAACCAGCTATTGCGGCTGTGATTGTTACACAAGAACCAGTCACCCCTCTTAATACACCGATGAAATATCAACAACCAAAACCAACAATGGCCTCTGTCTTACAAGAAAATGAGTTCCTACAGTCTGAACTGGAAGCCTATAAGCAAGAGCTAGTAATGGTAAAGGAAGCCTACGACAATGAACTTAAATTGTATACCCTAGCTTGCATAGCGACCATGACAGAAGAAAACACAAAAGAGAATTAGTGTAGAGATTTTTTATTAGATAAATCCGTAAGTGCAGACACAAACCGATCTCCCTAGATCCACCTAGATCTAGAACAAAGCAAGACAAAATAATACTCTTTCCCTAGATTTTGACTATTGAATTAAATAGGAGGCAAGAACTAAGAACTTACCTTATTATCGCTTCCTATGGTCTTTATTTCTCCTACTTCGCTCTAGTGCTCTTGTGTAGTCAAGATCAAGACAACACAAACCAACTAAAGTGAAGAAGGCACGATCTATTCAACAGTCAATCTATGTATATCATCAAGGAATTATATAATAAAGTGGAACTAACTTTATGGGAAAGGGACATATTACTGTATCATATTAATGGAAAGTAAAGATTACAACCTGAGCCTTGATGTCGCAAACTTCCTTTCGATGGCCCTTGACTCTAACACACACACTTTCTCACTTGCATGAAGAAGGTAAACTCCTTGGATGAACTTGCTAGAGTCTCCAAGCTGTTGTAGCATCAGTCCTTCACACAATTATTTCACTAATTCTCCAATGAATCTCTTTCTTAACTTTGCTTAACCTTTTCCATTAGAATTCCCTCAATATATAGGAGAGAATGAATTAGTTACTTGAATTAGTTACTTGAATTAGTTACTTGGATAAGTGGATAATATTCCCTTCTAGAAGCATCGAGAATTCATCTTTTTCCTTGCTTTAGAAAGATTTAGCACCCTAGCAGTTCAACACAGTGCAAACTTCTCGCACCCTGGCTTAAAGCAGCCTGCGAGAATCATGCATTCTCATAGGCAAATATACTAGCAGCCTGCAAACCTCTTTCAAAAATGATATTTCTGGAAAGAGAAGAAAGTAACTTTTCTTAGGAGAAAGTTTTGATGAAGAGCCTGAGTACACCATCATCCATACATCATCATGATGACCAAAATCATGGGTAATAGAATGCCCCCCAAAGTATGAGTGTTGGAACCAGTGACAGCCGATAGACTTTGTAAGCTGCATGTGTGTGTCAAGAACCAGGAGCACATCTAATCAAAAACCTGTGAACAACCAAGTCTCTGCAGAATATCATATATATCAATTTTGAGGTAGGCATTCCCATACTCAAATCATAGACTGATGACATTATAGACATGGGTCATGGTCACCAATCATACACTGTGGATCCATGCTGTCAAAATATAGCATAGCCACCGAAATACACTGTGGATCTATGCGAGAAATTTCAAATCAAGATGACATAGCCACGAGACATACATAGTGGATCTATGTGTCGTAAATTATACATACTCCATCGCAACCTGGATCGCAAAGATGATATCTAGGGTCTTCAATCTTGTTGCCCAAAGTACGAATCTAACCATGTGATTACATGTGTTGAAGTCGAACATGGTAGAAACCACTTGATTACCGGTCATTGATGAAACCGTTAACAAGTGCGAGGAAAATCACCATTGATGTCAATGACTCCCAAAGTACCATAGTACAATCCATCAAGTGTGAATAGATGAGTTGAAGTCAAAATTTTGATTAAATATTTCGAGCAGGGGTCAATGATGTAAATCCATTGTCGAAAGCGAGGAAACCTGCCATTGAGGCATGCAAGCTCCAAGGTACTAAATAATTTCTAAGTCTTGATTCTGGATTATGAGCTGAAGTCGACAGAACAAAACTCGTCACAAGAGGGACTTGATGTATCCCCCATCAATGACATGAAATGAGTAACATATTTTCAAAGTGAAATAGAGTAAGACTTGGACAGAGGGAAGGCCGACATAGAGAGAATAGATAACTGCAGATGGCCGAATCAATATAGGTTTCAGATGGACTTTTCTTGAACATATGAATGAAACGACCAATGATTTGGCAGTATTGACTCAAAGATGACACAGGGAATGACCTTGTAGCAAATCGAATGAGAGACAAATGGATTTCCCAAACCGACTTCAAATGATGAATAGGGGGTGTCATGTTCAAGAGTGACACTGACTGCCAATTAATACGATGATGAAAACATATCCCTTTCCCAAATTTTCCCCCACCATTTCTGGCAAGTACCTCTTTATTTTTA
>ML796383.1:237897-256135 GCA_009831015.1 Picea engelmannii
ACCCAAACTAAAAGTTCTCTTTTAAAGTGAACTATTCAGAAGAAATTTGATCTTTCCCTAAACAATTCTAAAGAAAACACATGCTTTGTAATTGAAAGACACTCAAAGCAAGAGACTTATCCTTCAAAACCAAACAAAGCAAAGATGGATAAAAGCAACTCAAAGAATGTCAAGAAGACTGTAAACAGATCAATATAGGCTCCAAAAGTTCAATCCAACTGTTCAAAGCAAAACTAGGCATCAAACAATGACAAGACCCAATCCAAAAAATTTTACAAACAAGTTCATAGGCTGGCAGTGTATTACAGTGTGAGAATCAAAGATTCTCGCAGGCTGAACAAAGGTTGACTACGAGGGGTTCGCACTGGACTTAACACCAGGGTGCGAACTCAGGTGTTTCTCGTAGACCACCAAAGGGTACAGTGCGAGAATGCTTGTAAACAAGCAAAAATTTGAAAAAGGACTAAATTTGAGTGAACTTTCAGATCCAGAGAGTCTGGATGGATCTCCCACAGGCTCAGAGACCAGAAAACAAGCAATCAAAGAAAGAGAAACTAGACTAACAAGGAAACAATCCGTTCCCCAGTGGAGTTGCCAATTTTTTTATTGGACTAATCGGTAGGTGTGGACACTAACTAATCTCCCTAGATCCACTTAGATCTAGAACAAAACACACCAGAACATGATGCTTTCCTTAAGTTTTAGATACTGAATTTACTAACTAAAGAGGGATGAGTGACATACCATTTAAATGTCGCTTCCTCTCGCCATCGCCATCCTAGCTCCGTTCCAACGCTCATACAATGATGAACCTACAAAAGAACACAACCAACCAAAGTGATAGTAATAGCATAAACTCAATATAAACCTATGTATGTGATCAAGGAATCATACAATAAAACACAACAAGATTTATAGGAAAGAATCATATCACTGTATCATATTAAATGTGAAAGAGAGATTACAACCATGGCCTTGATGTTGTAAGGTCCCTTCCAACTGTACTTCGTTCCCCTCACACTTTCACTCCAAGAATTTTGAGAGCACAGATCTAATAATATTCACAATCTATCTTGACAAAGGCAAAACTCAAAACCACTCTAACCAAGCTAATAATTCCAAGCCAAATCCAAAATATCCAAGCTCAAAAGCCAACTTTCTCCATGAGAACTCCTCTCCTTTTATAAGTTGAAGAGGATAAGGTGAGGAGGTTAGGATGATCCCACTAAATCATGAAAGCTAGTAAGATCCAAACCATTTGGGTGCCACCTCACCATAGAAGTTTCTCCTTCTAGAAGATTCGAGAAAATGATTGTTTTTCCCATTTGTAGGCATTCTCGCACCCTGCCTATAGAGAAACCTGCAAACATCTCGCACCCTAGCTATGGTGCAACCTGCGAGGATCAGGCATTCTCGCACCCTGCCTATATAGCAACATGCGAACTTCCTTTTTTACAGGGTTTTTACAAGGGAAAGTGCAACTTCTTTTCTCAGGAAAAGTTCTTCTCCCTTCTCTCTTCAGGAACTCAGGCCACTGACCCCTCTGAAGGCAACAGATAGGTTTACATCATTAACGGTCATAGGGATGACGAAAATAATGTGTAACAGTTGGCTTCTTATATTATTCATTCATAGAGCTCATTACAACATTGCGCATTGTGATCATATGATAATATTCATTTAAAACCCAAACCTACCCATGTTTTCCTATGTTGTAGTGCGAACTATCTACCCGATACAATCCTCAAACATATCAATAACTTGACAAAATATTGATACTCACTCCATACCGAAGCCCCAAAAAAACACACTCTCTACTTATCCCAACCCTTATATATTTATAGTTTTACATTCTTAGACTGTTACAAAGTGAAAAAAAGGTCCAACTACTCCTAACTAACTTTCATCTTCCATGCACACTGACCCCTGAAAATGTACTAACTATCTTCATGTCTTCTGCGGGTGTTTCTCCTTAGCTAACTTGTTGCGTGGTATGCTCTTGCGCAATTCCAAAAACTTGTCCCAAAATGTCCTACTCCAACATGGGCATTGGCCTTAGGAACCATAAGCAAGTAATTAAGAATCCAAGTCTTGAAACTAGATCTAAATAGAGATTGAGAAACTTTGAACTCAACATTAACAAAGTGATTGCAGAGACAATCAATTATTTTATATCTACAAAAGCATTTATGTTGATGAGATTTGGATGTGCCACAAGTCTACCACTTATGGATCAATTCATGACTATCATTTATACGTACCTGGACTAGAAAATATGTATTAAGTATTTTTAATCTAGGTGGATATCGCTGGCCACCCACCTATTCTAACTCGTTCACATGCAGCTTTCATCTTGGCAATTATTTTCCTAGCTTTTCGGGTCCTAAACTTTTGGAGTCGTTTAGAGGCCTAAACACCATTTTATGGGGTCACCACAATCACAATGTAGACATAGTTAGAGTGTGATAGTATCATGTGTATTCCTCAGATAGACCTTTCCAATGGGATATCATGCACCTAAAACGAAGATCGTGTGCAAAAATTACGACCCCGGGAAGTTGATGTACCAACTTACCTTGTTAGGATTTAATCCTAACCGCTCTTCATGGGTCATTAGTTAGAAAGATATTTTTTCTATGTAATAAAGGATGACATTAGTTAATAAGGCCTAATAAATAAGGTATAATAAGTCAATGTAAGAAGACCTAATCGAAGATTCCACTTCTAGAAATATCTTCCTCTAGAATTTTCCTTAGAAGGTAGAATTAGTATAAATAAGAGTAGGAGGTATTGGATATTTTGTCTCAAATATTATTGTAATAGATCTCTTCTCTACTGGATGTTTCCCCCTCGAAGAGGAAAGTGAACATTGCTATTAATAATAAAAGTGCTATTTATGGTGTTATTCTAGTATTATTGTGATTTTGTTTTGGAAATATCATTGTTGTTCTGTCATTGCTTGCTAAATAATTTTGTTCTGCATCTTATATTATATTATATTTGGAATATTGCAAGTGGTATCAAAGATATTTCCTGAGAAAGACTTGTGGGGAAAATTGTTTTCAAGGTAGAGACATATTCCGACATATTTAAGCTATAAATATTTGTCAGTACGTGCATAAACCCACGGCCGAGGAGTAATACATGCAAGAAATACAAGTGGTTCTTAAGCGCACATATGTTGGTCACCCTTGTAATCTTGTTGGTACCCCTTCTAGTGGTAGTGCATTAGACAACACCTGTATATGGATCGGCCTAGGCATCCTAAAGCCCTCCATAGATAAATTTATAGACCACCTGATTTTTATAGTGTCACCAAGAATAACACTCGGAAAGAGACTCTCTAGTACCTGGGTAGTTAGGTAGTGCAGCTAAGGGTACGGTCTAGCTTCCTTAGTTGGTGCCCCGAGATATTGAGATTATTGTGGACCCTGCACATATATAATAGAGATATATCATAGGGAAAACCCTTGAATATAGACACCCTGCAACCTTAACCCTTGGGACAACAATAATTGATCCATTACACTGCAAATTGACCCTTGTCAAATTTTATTGCTGCAGAAACACTCCCTGTCAACATTTTTTATTATTGAGAATTTGGGAATTCCTCCACTACAGAAGTATTCAGGGAAGAATATAACTCCATTGGATTCCAAGTCACACCCTTATTTGTGACCTAGTCCATTGGATTCCTCTATTGATTTTGATTGCAGTGTTACCCTTCGCTTTTAACCCTTTTTTCCCCCACGGATCCAACCCACACCATTATTTGTGACCTAGTCCATTGTATTCCTCTCTTCATTTTTATCACCATGGTACCCTTCACTTTTCATCCTTTTTTTGCACCATGGACCTGACCATTTAGGTGGTGCCATTATTTGAGACCTCCCCTATTGGATTCCTCTCTTTATCTTGATCACCCTGGTACCTATGAAATTTTGTGGCCCATATTTCCATCCTGACACCTCACTTGCTAACAACGATTCCACCATGCCTACCACCTACTCGCAGATATAAGAATACCTGCACTCTGGGACCTTATCCCTAAAGGAGAGACTTACCTCCGCATAGCAATTCGAAGACTTAGTATCCCAACAACTAGAAAAGATGATAAAAATCCTCACGGGTAAGAATTTTTGGCACATTCCAACTGACTCACAATCTTCCCAGTATGAACAAAACCAGTCGTACCACTCCCCTTAGGGTTCTACAAACTCTTGTAACAAGGTGCCCAAAGTTGACATGCATAAATTTGATGGTTCCAACCCGATAGGATGGGTGTCTCAAATGGAACAATATATCTCCATCCATGATATTTAAGATGATGAAACCAAACTCCATGTCAGAGTTCTATACCTAGATCAATATTTATGGTAGTGGTGGTAGTGGAATAATAAGTGTTATTCGAGACCCCCCCCTTCGAGCATGTTCACCAAATAAGTTTGTGCCTATTTTGATAGAGAATCTCATTTTTTGGGCAATCTCATGAAGCTATGCCAAACTAGATCAGTATCAGACTTCATCACAACATTTGAATAGTTGGCTATCAAAACTGAAGGCTTATCTGATGAATTTTACCTTGAATGTTTTATCAGTGGCTTAAAGGAAGCCATCAGAGCTCATGTGAGCATGCATCATCCTATTACCTAGTTGGAGGCATGCCAATTAGCATGGGAAGCAGAGAGAATCCTTCAGGTTCCCTCCCTAAAGGATCCCTTTACCACTTGTCCTCGCCATGGGGATATCCTTGCTCCAACATAAACCTTGAAGTTCTAAAAGGGCTCTCCTATCGAAATACCAGAATGTCACAATAAATGACTTTGCTACTATTGTGATGAAAAATATGCACTCATGCATAAATTTAGAAAACAAAAGTTCTTCTAGATTAATGCATCAACTTCCTCTCCCTATGAAGACATCCCGTCAAATGAGGCTCATGACCCAGAGGACGCTCAACTAAGTGATCATGTTGAATATCTAGTTGTAAAACCTATGGAACCAAAGGATCCAGTAATTTCTCTTCATGCACTCTCAGGTATTTCATCCCTGCAAACATTAAAGATCAAGGGCTACATCAAACATAAGTTGGTTGTATTATTGATTGATAGTGGTAGCACCCATAATTTTTTTCATCGCAGGATTATTGATGAGATCCATTTATTTGTCCGCCCTATTTCTAATTTTCAAATTCTCATTGCTAATGGTGGTACTATAAAGTGTGGGGTCTTCTATGAGAATGTCAAACTCCAAATGGGTGATTATCACCTGAAAACCCACATGTTCTCTATTTCCATGGGTGGTTGTGATATTGTATTGGGCGTGGAATGACTTCACTCTTTGGGACCAATCACAATGGATTATAAAGAATTATATATGAGCTTACACCAAAAGGCTCACACCTATACCCTCTGAGGTCTCCAAGCGGGCTCCTCTGAAATCATCAGCTCTCACAGGATGGAAAAATTGCTGAAGAAAGGCCACCATGGTGTGATTTCTCAATTTAATTCCATCCATGCCACATAATAGACCTCGCAGGTAGTTCCTCCTAGCCTGCAAATCATATTGGACAAGTACCCTAAGGTCTTTGAGGTTCCCACTAACTTACGCCCCTCCAGGGGTGAGCATGATCATAACATCCCTCTCCTTTTGAGTATTCAACCCCCCAATATCCTTCCCTACAGGTATCCATTTTCTTAGAAAAATGAAATCGAAAAGATGGTACATGAATTACTGGATGTAGGGGTAATTTTCCCTAGTACCAGCGCATATTTTTCCCCAGGAAGGATGGTCTTAAAGAAAGAAGGTACTTGCCACATGTTCCCGGATTTTTGTTCCCTCAATAAACTGACCATCAAGGATAAGTTTCCCATCCCTATCATTGATTATCTATTGGATGAAATCCAAGGTTTTTATGTATTCACCAAATTATACCTTCGCTTAGGCTATCGGTAGATCAAGATGAAGGAGGAAGATATTCTGAAGGATTCTTTCATAACTCATGAAGGGCATTATGAATTCCTAGTCATGCCTTTTAGCCTTTTCAATGCTCCATCCACCTTCCAAAGTTTCATGAATAAACTATTGAAACCTTACCTTCGAATTTTTTTCTTGTTTTTCTTTGATGGCATCATCATTTACAACCGTACTTGGGATATCCACCTTCTTCATGTGGACAAAGTTCTTCATTTGCTGCAATAAAACCAATTGTTTTTCAAAAATACCAAATGTTCCTTTAGAGCCAGTGAAGTGGAATACTTGGGACATATTGTGGGTCAAGATGGCGTAAAATTGGACCCCAAAAAGATACAAGCTATGTAGTATTGGTCGTGACCCATGGCCTTAAAGTGATTAAGGGGTTTTCTAGGTCTCACTAGATATTACAGAAAAATTTTCCATCATTATGGAAAATTTTCTAAGCCCTTGGCATACCTCCTTAAGAAGAATGCATTTCATTTGACACCTACTGCTCAACAATCTTTCACTGTGTTAAAGAGGGTCATGTGCACTACTCATGTCCTAACATCTCCTGACTTCAAAAAAACCTTTGTAGTGGAATCTGATACTTCAAGAACTGGTATAGGCACAATAATCACATAAGAGGGTCAACCTTTGGCCTTTCCTAGCCAATCATTGAGTGGCCACAATATAGGTAGATCTATGTATGAAAAATAAATGATGTCCATTTTCCATGCAGTACACACATGGCAGCCATATCTTTTGGGACGCCATTTTCATATCAAAACAAATCACCATAGTCTGAAGTATTTTTTGGAGAAACAGTTATCCTTCCAAAAAAAAACAAGTGGTTGACCAAAATTCTAGGTTATGATTATGCAATTATATATAAAAAGGGCAAAGAAAATATAGTAGTCGATGCATTTTCAAGAAAACACAAGAAGGACGACTCCCTCTTTGAATTATTCTTACCGATCCCTAATTGGATTGAAGAAGTATCCCAAGAATGGCTAACACACTTGACTATCTCCAGGTTAATTTAGTACCTTTAGGAGGAACCTAATCCTCCCATCAACTACACTTGGAAGGACAATATTCTCATATATAAGGATCACTTGGTTCTATAACCCTCTTCAGTACTCAAGCTGGGGCTCTTAAATGAGTTTCACTCATCAACTATTGTGGGTCACTCGAGCTTCCAAAATACATATGATCACGCAAATCATTCTTTTCTTTGGGCAGGCATGAAGAAGTATATCCTTCACTTTGTCACTGAAAATGAGGTGTTCCAACATAATAAAGGTGAAACTATCAAGTCTCCAAGAGCCCTACAACCAATACCCATTCCAACTTCTATGTGGTTAGACATTTCCATGGAATTTATAGTGGGCCTTCCTAAATATGGGAACAATTCTCTCATCATGGTGGTGTTTGATTGCCTCTTCAAGTATGCTCATTTTTGTTCTTTACCCCATCCCTTCACACCAACAATAGTAGCAAAATTTTTCCTGATCATATTTTCAGGTTATATGGCATGCCCACCTCTATTGTATCTGATCGTGACCCAACTTTCACCAGCGCATTATGGAAAGAGATGTTTAAATTGCAGGGTACCCAACTGAACATGAGCACAACCTATCAACCCCAGTTTGACAACCAAATGGAAGTGGTCAAAGAATGTTTGGAAACCTATTTGCGGTGTTTTGTTTTAGATAAAAACACCAGTGGGTGTAATGGATTCCCTTGGAAGAATGGTGGTACAATACTTCCTATCATACGACCACTAAAATGACCCCATATGAAGTAGTATATCTCCACCGTCCACCTACAGTCATGTTGGCTCCCCAACCAACACCCTTTTCGTTCTTCTCAAAATGCAGAGGTAATTTTAATGCCTTTGAATATGGGATTATTTTTTTTCATCATATTGATAGATTCTTTTTCTTTATTTAAATGATTGTGATTAACTTCGATATTTAAACATTCATTTAGCTTATCATTTGAGTGTGCTTGCTTTTATTATTATGACTTCATTACCATTTCTAATTTCACGATTGTTAAGCATGAAATCAAGGATCATTCTCATTAGTCCTTCTTGTTTTATTTTTCGTGGTATGGTGTTGTCCACATTTATGATTCTTTGACCAATCCTCTCAATAAACATCTCTATCTCAATCCTTAGCCTAATCTAAAGAGAAAATTTTTATCCCACATAAGTTTCATTAATGTCCATTTCTCTGGACAGCTGAACAAAGATATGGCTTGATCCATTTTATCATCAAAGTGCTTGTCCTAGATATGACTTTCACTTAAAAGAAAAAATTTGAAACTTATAAACTTCTTGATTATTTTGATTGTTTTTCACCTTTATCAAGTTCATTTTGAATAAATATTTTAAAAGACATAAGTGGAAGTTAAGGCTAACACTAATTGTATTCATGAACCTTTGTAAACATAGCCAACAATTTTAAAGCGACATTAAAACTTTGAATAAACCTTTAGGTTTGTTGGATTTGTATCAAGGATATTGGGATGAAGACACTGTGTACTCAAACGATTCTACCATTTCCCACAATCTTACCCTCTTGTCGAGTTAATCGTTCCCAAAACTATGATATAACCATAGTGACCATGCATTTGCTCACGGTCAGGATGCAATGACTCGTAGCAGTCCCCAAAGAAGACATGGGTCATCTATTTTGGAACCCTTTTTTCCTTAAATGTGTCAGCAATCTCGAGTTTTATCAACACGATAAGTGGTGGTCTGGTTCAGGTTTATCTCTGCCTTTCAAGCTCTCAACTGTTATGGTGAGGTATCTAGATCTATCCCTATTTATTTATGATGATATACTTATGTTACTAATTGTGTATTTTCTCTTTGATAGGATTATTTATCCTCTGTTCAATTATCCTACCTATTGGCCTAGTTGCAAAGCTCGTGGATCCTGTAGTAAAGGTAAAATCAGAGCTAAACAACCCTAAAGGTTTTACTTACCCACAATAGTATAACATAGTTCAACCATGTGCCAAAATTGAGAGATGATTTTGCAGGATGGATTCTGAGAAGACGGTGAATGATTTGACAAAACCGTTAAAAACCCATTTCAAAAATGGGGTCATTTAGTGTCTGTGAGGGTAGTTTCTTCATAAAATAGGAAATTTCAAAGATATGCCCCATTTTCTAAAGATACATTTCTTAGAAAATATGTGGAATTTGAGGTAAAGGTTCAATACAATTTTGTCTAAAATCCTCCACCTTTTATCATAGGTTCCGACCAATTCTCAGGCATTTGGCCTCATTTCAAAGGATACATTCATCAAAACGAGACCCTCATCCATCGACTTTCCGCACATAGAAGAAAAGGGTAACTCGGGTAGATGTTTAGATTGTTGGTTTTAGACAAGAAAAATACACATCTGTAGTGTATTACCTTGGCCATAATATCCATGAACTAGAGCATGATGATCAAAGACAATATCATTAAAGAAAAATCCCCAGACAATGATCGCCAACATTGTAAAAGAAATTTAGATATTGGAAGTTATGGTGGTTGTCATTTGGGATAAGAGATATCATTCGGTTGTTCCATTTTTCCAGATGTGTTTAAACCAAATGCATGAGAAAAAATAGAAAACTGGAAAGGGATAACCAACAATTAAAGAATGAAATAGAATAGAGTATGTCTCGGGCAAGTAAAAATCCAAGAAATTCTAGAGATACTATCATAAGGAAATCCATGAATTTGAATATTACTATTGGATCATAACTGCATGTATCATCTGTTTCAAATGCATAATTTTTGTAACGAGACTTATGTATTTATTTTAGTTGAATTTGTTTTGTTTTGTTACTAGGTGGTTTTTATTTTGTTATGTTTTTAGACCAACTACAAAATCATAGATTTTGTAGCTAGTATTAATTAAGTTTGATGAGATTTCTAAAAAACAATTATTTCTATTACAGGTCTTTAAATGAACAGAGGGATGCCATCTATGTTTTCATTACAGGATTTTAGAAATCATGGAATTTTTTTTGTTTTAATAGAACTAGGTTCAAAATAGCCGGTGATATTTTTTGTCATCACAATAGACTTTGGATAAGTTGTTACAAACGCTTTTATTGTAAACTCAGATTAGGATTTTCTATTTAAACTTCACTATTTTTGAAAGATTTACCTCTATCCTGTGAATATGAGAGTCAATTCCCATTTTTGTTTAAATACTCATGTGTTTTTTAGTGAAAGACACGATTGGAATTATGGGATAATGGACTAGACGTTTATTTTGAAGGAGGATATGAATCTACAATTTACTTAATGGATTTTTTCCTGCCAGTAAAAAGGTTTTTTTATAATTATTATATTGGTTATCTAGCTTCATATTTTCCTAAGCCTTAACTGTGTGTTGATTTAAATAAACTTTTGCTCATTTTGGCAATACATGGTTTATGTCTTGATTTGACCTCCAATAGCCTATTTTCCCTAATTATTAATATTCATGTGATATTGTTTTGAAGCAATTTTCTTAATATATTGAGTTTATTCATATATTTTGAATCTGTTGCAACCAATCTAGTTAATTGGAATTATTTTCTCTCAACCAATTGGTTCATAAGCTTTCATGATGGGACAAATTTAAAAGTTATCTTTTTGTTTCGCAAATGACATGTCAATTACCTTTTGAAGTGATTTTCTTTGGGTGATATCATTATCTTGCTACTTAGAAATCATTTTTCATTGGTATCCCTTTGACATTCATATTTCTGGAGTATATCCAATGGAGGAAGACACAACCATAACTTCTTCTTTTAACTGCCGACCAATAATAGGTTAATGGTTTTCGTTTATTGTTTTACTTCAATTATCTTTTCTGAATGCATGTAAATTAATCATTAAGCTTACATTTCTTTTTCCATATTAGTTCAAACATTATAATTTAAATTTATTCCCTTTTAGTTAAATTAGTGTCTTGTCTTAGATCAAAAACATATCCAAATTTATTTGAGATTTAGCTTCATTAGTGCAAACTTAGTTTTACAAGGTTTCGTGTAAATATTATACTTGTTTATTTTGTAAATTCTGTATATAAAATGTGTTAAAAGTAAATGTACATAGTAGGTATTTTTTCATGAATAGTTAGTTATTTACCTTTCGTAGCTCCAATTTTCTTATTGGCCAACAGAGCCGTTAAACCCAGTAGGGTGAGTTGACCCAAACGACTTAGGTTAACATAGACAACCTCATACTAGACTCTCCCTTCCAGTTGATCATGTGTCATAAATGCTCATCAACATGTCACTACCTATATTCCATGAACATCAAAGTTCCAACCTATTGATACTATGTTGCACGCTCATACAACCACCCTAGTGGCTCTGAAGGATAACATCCACATGGCACAAAATCGCATGAAGTAACAGGAGGATCAACATCATTCAAAATGGGTTTTTTAGGAAGTTGATTTGGTGTTTCTCATGTTCCAACCTTACAAGAAAACCTCTCTCAAATCATAGGCACATCACAGGTTGGAAAAAAAATTTTATGGGCCCTAACAGATCATCAAGTGTATTGGTTCAGTCACCTACAAATTGGCCCTTCCTTCTACTTCCAAAATCCATCTGGTGTTCCATGTTTCCTATCTAAAGAAAGTGATGGGACATGATTGTAGGGTCAAAACCATCCTTCCATAATTATATGAAGAAGGATCCCTTTGGATCCAACCAGAAGCAGTCCTCAGTAACCGTTAATTCTAGTTGTGTGGAATAGCTACCAAGTGTTGATCAAGTGGAAGGACACATCACTAGAGAATGTGACTTGAGAACCAACAACCATACTCCAATAGTTTATGCACCTACAGCCTTGAGGACAAGGCTGATTTTGAAGGGGGAGGGCATGTTAGGATCCGATCCTAACCCCTATTCATGGGTCATTAGTTAGCAAGGTATTTTTTCTATGTAATAAAGGATGGCGTTAGTTAATAAGGCATAATAAATAAAGTAGAATAAGTCAATGTAAGAAGACCTAATAGAAGCTTTCGCTTCTAGAAAGATCTTCCTCTAAAAGTTTCCTTAGAAGTTAGAATTAGTATATAATAGTAGGAGGTATTGGATATTTTTGTCTTAGATATTTTTTTAGTAGAGGTTTTCTCTGTTGGAGGTTGCCCCATCAAAGAGGCAAGTGAACATTTCTATCAATAATAAAGGTGCTCTTTCTAGTGTTATTATGGAATTATTTTGATATGGTTATGGAAATATCATTGTTGTTCTCCCATTTCTTTCTAAATATTTATTTTCTTCATTTTATATTATATATGGAATATTGCATACCCCAACAGGGCCCACATGAATTTTGGCACTTCATCTCCCAGGGTTAGGTTTTTGGATGTCTAGGGTTTTCACATTGATTTTTATGCTAAAAAGGCCTTTGGAACCTCATTGTAATCATCTTCTTGCGAATGAGCATAACCACCACATCTCTTCACATAGATAAGCCGCCACCATTCTAACAAGCTTGTTTTAGTCTGTAATTTTGCAATTTTAGCATATTTCCTTATTGAATAGAAGTCTAGTTTTAATGTATATCTACTATTGTTCATTATATCTAAGTGTTAACATTATAGATATGTATTCCTTTTCATTATGATCGTAAAATATGGATCAATGGTATCAAATAAGTCTGCTTCTTGTCGCTCTTAGTGCATGTCCCTGATGAGGTCAGGGCATAGAGAGTTGGGTATCAAGTTTATTTCTCTTGAGGAAAAGAGCTCTCGCACGCCCAAGAAACCTTCCATGGTAGGAGAAAATAAAGATGATGGGACATGAGATCCTTTCAAAATGTTTATTGAGGATTACCCCACACAACAGAGGAACGTGATGATGGATATTTTTGTGCAAATCCTTCAACGACTACTAAGGGCGACGCATCTTCCTCGAGCAGAGGAGCTTCCCCCTTCAAGGTACAAATCAACTTTGATATTCCTATATTTGAAGTTAAAATAGATGTGGATGTTGTAGACAAATGGTTGAATCTATTACAAGGGTATTTTTTTGTCCATAGCTTTTCCAATAGATAAAATATTACATTTGAGATCCTCAAAGTTGCCCCCCATGTCAAATATTGGTGGGAGACTTTTTGTGAGAAAAATGAAACATAAGAACCTTCGTTATTTATAGTCACACTCGTGTGGTAGTCCTTCATGGATTGTATTAAGGAAAATTACTGCCATGTTGGAATTTATGATGACCTGTATACAACATGGACCACACTATGGTAGGAAAGGGACCAAACAATAGAATAGTTCACAAATATCTTCCGTACCTTGCACACCAAGTCGGGTTTCAAAAATTATGAGTGACATATGGTGTTCAAGCAACACAAATGTATGCATAGATACATCTAGACAAAAATGGAGTTTTTGGACATCTCGTCCTTGGGCGCGACCTATCAATATGTTGTCAAAATCTAACAAAAGCTAAAAAAAGAGGCGCGAAAGTTTGGGTTTGGGAACTCCTAATAGAAGAAGCAGGAAAGGGAATCCCCAACCCATGGAACAAAGGGAAAAGAAAAGATAGATAGACTCGGGACAAACCAGTCTAAGCTGCAAACAAACAAGGACAATGGAAAGAAGAAGAAATACACTGGGAAGTGTTGTAACTTCCATAAAATCTCATGGCATAACACTACTAATTTCCACTCAAAGCAGTCATTGGTGGATGAGATGAAATCCTTTGAATGAGCTGTTGGTTCTGACTCTGAGTCATAACTAGAAAGTGGGTGACATATCATTGACATGGAACCCAACACCACCATTGTTGTTAGGATCTGATACTAACCCCTATTCATGGGTCATTAGTTAGTAGGATATGTTTTCAATATAATAAAGGTTGATATTAGTTAATAAGGCCTAATAAACAAAGGAGAAAAAGTCAATGTAAGAAGACCTAATAGAAGCTTCCCCTTATAGATATATCTTCCTCTAGAAGTTTCCTTAGAAGGTAGAATTAGTATAAATAAGAGTAGGAGGTATTGGATATTTTTGTCTTGGAGATTATTGTAAAAGAGCTCTGCTCTGCCAGAGGTTTCCCCCTTGAAGAGGCAAGTAAATTTTTTTATATTTAATAAAGGTGCTCTTGTTGGTGTTATTCTAGTATTGTTCTCTCCATATTCTTGTTGTTCCAGTATTGTTTGCTAAATATTTATGTTCTACATATCATTTTTCATATGGAATAATACAAGTGGTATCAGAGCTCTCTCTTGGGCATAACTGTTCGAGTAATTTTTTTTCAGGGTAGAGACATATTTCGACATATTTAATATACAGAGATATCTCGTTACACACATAAACATGTGTTCAGGGAGACATACATGAAGGAACTACAAGTTTATTTTAAGTGCACATTGGTGGCCACCCTTGTAACCTGTTAGCACTACGTAAATCTGTTCAGCTGACAAACAGATGACGAAGGTAACTTTTTCAACCAACTTTGAGGCTCGAAACTAGCCTTTCAGACCTAGAGAGGGCTCTCTCAAGATACTTTGTCTCTGTGTGAGATATGGATTTAAAGAAATGGCTAGATTTAACACCTTTGATATAATGGGTTCTGGTTACATTGGCGCAAGAAAATAAGACTTGGGTTATGGAGTCAATTCAAGGAAACAATGGAAACAAATGACTTGGTGACTGAACCTTGAGAAGATAAAGGCTAAGCGAGCAATAGTCTTCAGTGAAAAATGGTAATGTGTGGTAGATAGAAATTACAGGAAGTAACTCGGAGCACCGCTGCAGGTGAATTCAGAGTTATCTTTTAGAGGAAAACGTTTTGTCTAGGTGGAGTGAACAAGGGGCATCGTGCAGCAAATCCACAGGTTCAAAAATTCATTCTGAAATAGACAGAAAAAGATATGGAAAAAGATAATAATAAGTACATACCCGAGAAAGGGAAAAAAAATACATCCAATTGCTACAATTAGAATCTTTTCATCAAAGTCATAGGACTTTTTCATTAAGTTTCAGTAGAACTCAAATTACATACAATAGCTACTGTCTATACCAATTTTTCCAACCAACCTGGATTACATTGGAAAAATCAAATAAATAAATGAGGGCATCTCTCGGGGTACCCTACTCTTAGAACTATTATCCCTACAAACTAGGGAACAGAATGTTCTCTATTACAAAACTCTTCGCGTGACATTTTCCAAAAATAGACAAAAGATATATCTTGATACATCATGATCTTCGTAATCCACCACGGGGATTCGGTTGTTGATCAGGTATCTAGGTGGACAAGTGTATGTCAGAGTCTTGTTGTCTTCTATAACGACTTTGGTTTTCTGTCGCATGCTCATCCTGCTCGGGGAAGTGTGTGTGGCAAGTGGTTGTAGACAATCAAGGCCATTATAAAAATGGCAAAATGTCTTCGGTGATGTTTCCTTCAAAAATTGTCAAGATTCTCGTTCCGTTTGTGAATACATGGAAGAACTTGGCTAATCTTGTTTCTTCTACTTGTTGGCGAGAGCTGTGTGGGCTAGCCCCTCGGTTGCTTCACCTTCTCTGGAGTGTCTGAAATACCTTTCTTCTGACAATTGTTGTGCATATCGCAATTATACAATCGTATCTTGCACTTCCCAGAGCTATCTTTTGAGCCATGTCACATTCCCTTCACGACCTTGTGTCATTGATGCTTACGTGATCATCATTGCCAGCTGGTGTCTTAGCTTCCTGTTCTCTTGGTACAATTCGAAAATGGCTAGCTTCACTTGTTTCAACTAATAAGTTGTCTCTTGATCATTTGAACCTATGGCATCCATCCTCAATCTTCTCCCACTTTAACGGCTAGTGCCTTCCAAAGGCTCCAGGCGGACGATGCGTATAAGTAATTTTTTAGCGATCAGTCATGCGCGCGACTCATCTGAGATTCGAATTTCCTAAGCCTCCTTGTTCTTCTTTGGTATACCCTTTCTCCGAGATATATTTTGTTGGGGAAATGGGGATTTTTCTACCCTTTCTTCCTGCACAGTTCCTTCCACTCGAAATTCTGCGCGGTGTGATGTCATCGTCCCCGTGGGTAAAGGGAAAACCCCCTTTTTATCTTTGGGGACACCCGTTGCGAGTGAGAATGAATCCTTATCACTTTGAGGCTCGAGCCTGGTGATCCTGCCACTACATGTACCCTTTTTATTGTTTTGAGAGGTCACCATGGCGTGATCGGTATGTGTCTTGTGCACAGTATATTGAGCAGATGCCTAAACTAGAGAATTTGATCGATCTGGGACTATGAGAAAACTTATAGACACAACCTAAATCTGATTTCACGGACATAATGGGTGTAGAAACTCTGGGATTTATAACAGATTGGATGAGAGGAAGAATCATGCCAAAGAACAATGAATTCATGGCAACTATATGTTGTGAATCAAACCACAGATCTTCCATAACACATCCCTATGTGCAAGGTACTCACGATAAGGTTTGCAGGGCATACATGATGCGAGAACTGAGACTTTTTATTCCTTTGGTCCTCATGATGAAATGATAATAGCCGCACCACTTGCCGAAATGACTTCCATTAACTACTTGACTCGACCTGGGGCACATAAGGACTCACTTCTGACAGGACTCGACTCTTTGGGAATGACATACCCATACTTTTACGTATTCTTTAACTCTGACACCCCTTCCCGTTTCCAAGGGCCAATCGACCACTTAATAATTTAGACCTTTTCATTTTTACGTACCTGACTTCACATGTTTGGATGCATGGGTCATAATGTGACTAAAAACCAACTCTAAATGGAAAAAAAAATGGCAACTCTAACAACTGGCTCCAACGGGGATGATATCCTCCCCACGAGGAGAAAAAAATAGTAGACCAGGTTCCTGACCATTGGGCCTTATTTCAACTCTTTGGCACTGTAATACGAAAAACAAAATACAACCTAAACCTATCGACGCAGTTTCTAAAGACTCATCATAAACTTAGGGCCTTCACTTGGGGCTTCAATTTTCTGTTGACCTACTGACTCGACGTGAAAATAAAAAGAATATTTACAATGATAATTGACTTAAACATATTTTATCTCATCATATAATTCTTAAGGAACCTGCCATTTATAGGCCACCAACCAAGGCATTCTCCATTTAATCCTTCTAGGAAATAAGCATTGTTCCTGCAATATGTGTTGATTTTGAATGGACCTGTCCAAAGGTGGTCAAACTTTCTGTGCTTCCCTTTATATTCATTCCTAGCATCCCATCTCAATACCAGGTCCCCTATTTGAAAATGTTCCTACTTAGAATGCTTGTTGAAATCTTTCTTCATCCTCTCTTGATGGAGCTGTGATCGATTATACACATGTTCCCTCGCCTGTTGCGTGTGAATTAGTTGATTTATTCTCCTATGTGCATCATTTGGCTCGGCCTCCTGCTCTTGCAACAAATTTTTGATGGGTGGCCCTAGTGAGGTAGGGAAGATTGTGTCTGCGTCGTAAACGATCTGAAATGGTGACGTTGAGATGGATTTCTTGGTGGTAACCCAATCTGCCCACAACACGTAGATAAGATTTTTATGCCAAGCTTTCTTATTGTCTTGCAGGAGTCTTTTGTTGATCCTAGTTAGGCTCTTATTTGAAGATTCTTCTAACATGTTTCCTTGTGGATAATACGCTGTGGAATGCCCCAGGGTTATATTGTAATCCTGACAAAAATTTTCCATCCTCTTGGACTTGAATGCAGTCATGTTGTCTATTATTATCTTGATGGGGCATCCAAATATTGACAAAATGTTTGTCTCCAAAAATTGGATGATGAATGTCTTTGTAGCTTGCTTTATGGGGATTGCTTCTATCCATTTAGTGAAGTAGTCCGTGGTCGTGAGTATCCACTTGTGTTGCACGAAGGATGGAAGGTTTATTTCCCCTATGAAATCTAGACCTCATTGCATGAAAGGTTCTTTGACTGAGATCGACTTCAGTGGAAGGGGTTGCAGCTTTCTTCTCCCGTCAAAAATATGACATTTGTGGCAATTGGAGACCTCTTTATACACATCAGTGGAGATTGTAGGCGAGTAGTAACCTACCCTTAGGATTTTGTGTGCAGTGATTTTCCAGTAGTGGTGTCCTCTGCAATCAACTTTGTGAAATTCTTGTATGGCCCGCTCCGCATCATTTTCTAGTAGACAACTCAACAATATTCCTCCAGGGTCTTTCTAGTAGAGTGAGTTGTCCAAGATGAAGAACTTAACTGCTTTAAGCTTGAGAAATCTGGCCTTAGTCTTACTTAC
>ML796384.1:38838-48962 GCA_009831015.1 Picea engelmannii
CTATCAATTAAAGCTGACGTCACCCTTTGTAGCAGACATTATATAGTGACGTGGCAGCATAATATATGAGCTTGATTTGACACATTTAATGCATTGATAGTATGATACATGGTTTAAATTGATCACATTGAATGCTAATTGTCCCTTATGCTTTATTGAGAAGTGATTATAGTCTTTGCTTTATTAGCCATCATTGACTTCGTCAATAATAGCATTTATCAATTCCTCATGTATTAGAGATAGTCATTGGTTTTATGAAGTGCTAATCCACTGCAAGTACACTCTAGTTTTCTTTGTCTTTGTCTCGCAAGCAGGTACATTGGCAGTGGTTACATCTTGGTGACTATCTTATCTCGGGCATCAATCTGTGGAAGGGTTTCTCCTTGACTTGGCCTTATCCTTTAGCCTTCCTTCATCCAGATTGACTTAGGGACGTCTCCCTTGGACTTGCCCTCCTAAATAGAAAGAGCTCCCCATCGAGGTGACAGTGGGTGGGGAAGCTCCTGTTACGCCGGTTTCTCCCTTTGACTCAAGCTATTTCACCTTTCCTACAAACCGTGCGATAACAGGACTCACAGAGCCTTTGAGAGGATGGGTGAAGGCATACAGACTGCACACCTTGCAGGATGCCATCCTACGCACTCAAGATTTGGCAAACTCAGTGCAAAAGACTAAACCATTTTCCAAACCCTTTGTACCCCAGAAGGATCAAGACAGGAAGCCATTCCAGAGAGAATGGAAGGGCAAGGAGAAGTTGGATGATGAGACGAGGCAAGAGCTTATGAGGAAGAAGCTTTGCTTCAACTGCAGAGACCCTTGGGTCCCAGGCCACAGGTGCATGGGCAAGGGAGTGATTCATTATATTGAGGTGGCAGCAAACAGCGTGGACAATGAGGAGGAGTAGGAAAGTGCATCCAATAGCTCAGAGGAGGAGTCAGCACAGGCAAAGGAGCAGCCTCCCTGTAGACCACCGACGCCGGCAGGAGCCCACCCTATGGTAGTTCCACAATCGCCTGAGCAAGCTAACAGACGAAAACCAACAAAGGGAGGAATCATAGCGACCCTTTCTGGTGTTCCCAGGTATGATACCCTCCAGATCAGAGGGACTATTCAGGGGCAACGAGCAATCCCCCTGATAGATGGTGGGGCCACCCACAACTTCATTGATGGTTCATTGGTATTGACACGAGCACTTCAAACAGAGGAGTTTGAGGGGTTTGATGTTGCAGTAGCAGATGGCCACACAATGGAGTGTCTAGACAAATTTCTGGACTTGGAGATAAAGTTAGGCAACTACACAGTGAGAGACACATTTTATGTGGTTGACCTATCTGACACAGATGTGGTGTTGGAAGTCCAGTCGATGATCACCTTGGGAAAAATCACCACCAATTACCAAACCTTGGAGATGGGGTTCAGAGACCGTGATGGGAAGAAGGTTGTTCTGAGAGGTATGTCGACAAAAGCACCCAGGACAGTTTCAGCCAAGAGGACGGAGAGGATATTCAGAGATGGGGAGGTAGCATATGTCGCAGAGTGCTTGATCACTACGCGAAAGGATTCTGAGGGTCGACAACAGTATCATACAAAGATCAGGAATTTGTTGGGACAACATCAACAGGTTTTTGGGTCGATTCCACCAGCGAGACCACCTGATAGGGGGTTTGAGAAAACCATTGAGTTGGAGGAGGGGGGCAAACCTATGATCACACCTCCCTATCGTCATCCTAGGAGGTTCAAGGATGAGATAGAGAAAGCAATCAAGGAATTGCTAGCGATGGGACACATCAGGCCAAGCAGCACCCCATTCGCCTCTTCAGTTGTCTTAGTTCTGAAGAAGGATGGCACCATGAGGATGTGCATTGATTACAGGGCCTTGAACAAGAAAACCATCAAGAACCGGTATCCTATCTCGCGCATTGACAAATTGATGGATGAACTGCATGGGGCAGTTTTCTTCTCAAATATTGATCTACGCTCTGGGTATCATCAGATCAACATCCGAGAGCAGGACGTAGAGAAGACAACATTTCGATGTCACTTTGGACATTTCGAGTTCTTGGTTATGCCATTTGGGCTAACCAATGCACCCGCTACATTCCAGTCTTGCATGAACCACATATTCAGGGATCAGTTGAGGAAATCAGTCTTGGTTTTCTTCGACGACATCTTGGTCTACAGCAAGACATGGCAGGAGCAAATGAGGCACTTGGATGAGGTATTGAGCATCATGGATGCGCGGTCATTATATGCCAAAGTGTCCAAGAGTGAGTTCGGTATGACAGAGTTTCTTTACTTGGGCCACATCATCATTGCACAGGGGGTACAGGTGCACCAGGAGAAGATTAGGGCCATTCTACATTGGCCAACGCCCAGGAACGTAACAGAGTTGAGGAGTTTCTTCGGCCTGTACAGCTATTACCGACGGTTCGTCCAGATTTTTTCTCAGCTTGGAGCACCGCTGACAGATATTACCAAGCAGGGGGCGTTCATCTGGACCGAGCAGTCACAGAAAGCCTTTGATCACATGAAGGAAGTCATGGGCACTTGTCTTGTGTTGGCATTACCAGACTTCACCTTGCCATTTGTACTAGAGTGTGATGCATCCAACGAGGGTATCGGGGCAGTTTTGATGCAGGGAGGACATCCCATTGTATTCGAGAGCAGGGAGCTTAGTCAGCCCGAGAGGTACTCCATTTATGACAAGGAAATGCTGGCAATCATGCATGCCTTAACCAAATTCAGACAATATTTGGTGGGCAGCAAATTCATGGTCAAGACAGATCACAACAGTTTGAAGTATTTCCTTGAGCAAAAGGACCTCAGTGAGTGCCAACAAAAATGGGTGACGAAGGTACAGGCATTCGACTTCGCCATAGAGTATGTCAAGGGGAAGAAGAACATTGTGGTCGATGCACTATCGAGGAGGCCTACAGCATCTTCTTTGATGGAGATTTCAGCAGATTGGAAATCCCACTTGTTAGTGGAATATTCCAAGAACAAGTTCGCTTGTGAGGTTATGGATGGGCAGATACAGAATGACAGGTATAGGGTCATTGAGAATGTCATATTCTACAAGGAAGAGTCTACTTCGTGCCAGATTCGGGGCTCAAGAAGAAGGTCCTCACAGCAGTTCATGATTCACCACTAGCAGGCCATCAGGGGTTTTTCAAAACCTACAGACAGATCAGGGAGAGGTTCTCATGGAAGGGCCTCAAACAGGATGTTATGAGACACGTCAATGAGTGTGTGACTTGCCAGCAGAACAAGTCAAAGCATGCTCTTCCAGCAGGGCTACTTCAACCACTCCCCATTCCAAAGCAGAAATGGGAGAGTATATCGATGGACTTCATCACAGGCCTACCCAAGGTCTAGGGTAACGACTGTATCTATGTAGTGGTCGACAGATTGACCAAGTTTGCTCACTTTTATGCCATACCGATAGAGTTCAACGCAGTTCAGGTAGTCGAGCTATTCTTCAGGGAGGTCTTCAGACTTCATGGGTTGCCGAGGAACATCGTCAGTGACGGGGACAGTCGGTTCATGGGGGCATTCTGGAGAGAGTTGTTTCGGTTGGTGGGGATAGAGTTGACACCCAGCACCAGCTATCACCCTCAGATAGATGGGCAAACCGAGATTGTTAACAAGTGGGTTAAAGGATATTTGAGGAACTATGTAGGTGGACAACATAGAACATTGGTAAAGTGGCTACATTTAGGAGAGCATTGCTACAACACCACTTTCCACATGTCCATTGGTATGACACCCTTCCGAGCATTTTACGGATATGATGCTCCCACTTTGACGGACTTGCTTTTCGGGGAGAGCAGAGCTCCCAAGGCCAAGGATTGGATCATAGAGAGTCAGGAGATTCTCAACTTGCTGAAAGAAAACCTGCAGACGGCATAGAACCGACAGAAGATGAGTGCGGACAGGCATAGGATAAAGCGCAGCTTTGAGGTTGGGGATTTGGTTTTCTTGAGACTCCAACCTTATAGACAGTCATCTCTAAAGAAGAGTGGGGCCAAGAAGCTTAAGCCCATATTTTATGGCCCTTACAAGAACTTGCGCCGAGTAGGCGAGGTTGCTTATGAGCTAGAGCTTGCAGCGGGGAGCAAGATTCATATCATGTTTCACATATCTTGCCTCAGAAAGGCAGTGGGACAATTCAATAACACATCAGAGAAACTTCCCCCATTAGATGAGGAGGGACAGTTGGAGTTGGTTTTGGAGGAGGTTTTGGGGTTTCGGGAGCGAAAACTAAGGAGCAGGGTCATCAAAGAGTGTTTGATCAAATGGAGAGGGCTTCCAGTAGAGGACGCTACTTGGGAGAGCGAGCAGGTGTTGCAACACCCTGGATTGTTATTGCTTGAAGACAAGCAATTTTGGGAAGGGAGGATTGTAATGTCCCTTTCCAAATAAGATCTCAAGAGAGGAGACTTAATGGTCTAAACCACCCTGTTAGACTATAGCCAGGGCCAGAAAAGGGGTAAACAGGGTTACTAGAGGTCACTCCAGTCAAAGGTGTTATGTTCGGAAAGTGACATTGAGCTAAAAGTGGTTAAAAGCGCTTTTAAGCCATTATGAGCTAAAAATAGAACAAACGAGCTAAAATTAGAAGTTAACAGTGAATTAGGGTTTCAATAGTGAATTAGAGTTTAGGAAAGCTATAAGAGAAGGGTCAACGACCTCATTCATCATTATGCAGATTTTGACTTGTCGTTGAGGAGAGAGGCGCATCTTAGGAGAGATAGTTCAATGGATTCCAGGAGGAAGACACCAGTTGGTTGATTTCGGTGTTGAGAGACACACCCTAGTCACCAGGAAGATCACACAGGTCTTCCATCATTCTTTAGCAACAGTTACACAGGTACCAGCAACAAGGGCGCATTTATCCAGGGTGAGGTCGCAGCTTCTGAGGAGATTCAATGGATAGACTTGTCCCATCAAGGGAGAGTTCAGAGATTCCCCTCCGACCCAATTAAGAGGAAGGCAAGGCACATCTTTCGTTTGGTTCCTCGTCAGATTCCGACGAAGGAATCATCTGGGGCGCATTTTCCAGAGTTGGGAGTGCGACACTTTTGGCGGACACATTCAGGGTTCCCGAGCGATCATCAGATCAGATCCAAGGAAACCCTTTCGACCCATTTCCCAGTAGGCCAAGACGGTCATTTTGAGATACATCTCAGCCGATTCCGACGGTGGAATCACTAGGGCGCAGTTTTCCAATGAGGGAGGCGCGCATTCCCCTTGGGGGATCCATCCGGGGTCCAGACACACCAGCAGAGGGGTCGGTCAATCACCAGGACTGAGAGCTAGAGCAGGGTGCATCATTTGGGACAGTTTCCAGGCCATTCTGAGAGGTTTAGCCACCAGGGAAAACTTCCTAGACTTTCAGCAGTTACCATGCGAGCTGCCATAGTTCCAGCTCATCCATTGATCCCGCAGTACTCCTCTATTATTGGGTATTATCTTTTAGTTTTCTTATTGTATTCCGGCTAATAAGATCCTTTTGTCATTTGATCTAGCCGAGTGATTCATTTTATTCAGCCGCATTCGGCACTTGTTCTCCGCAGAGATATCATAATATAAACTTTGCAGTTTTTTGTCGCAATTGTTATTTATATGATCATTTATATGCTATAAACCATTAATCCTACACACATTAGCAACATTTCCTAGACTAGCCAAGTCAGGAACATTACAAAGCAATGGCTCAAGAGTACCCAAACTATAAAGACTTTCAATTCGGATGCTTAGCCAAGCATGTAGCTCTTCAAGATGTGAACATAGTTGGAGTGTATTCGAAAAATACACACCAAGAAGCGCAACAAGTTGAGAATTTTCAAATTAAATTTTGAGTTCATTATGAATTATAATTTTATGTACCGGCACCATCTAAATTATGTATTATAATTTATAATTTACGACCATCATACTGGTTGGAATCGTAGTTCTTTAATGACATGGTCTACGTCTACTACAATATAAAATTGCAAGTGAGGCAGTGTAAAAAATCATCGGATGTGAAGGCTATTTCGTTGGATGGGATTGACACTATTGTTGCATGGAGGGCTAAGACCGAGACGCCTATCATGGACTTGTTATCCCCACTTTTTAGGGATAACTAGGAGATCATGTCTCGAGGCCCACTGGTCCTAGACATGGAGTACCGAGGGCAAGATTGACCTGAGCATGGCCCTGGAGGGCCCACCTTTTCTTCTTCCATTGTCTTTGTCTTGACAATAGCAGTAGCATTCATCACCATTGGCTTGGTCCTGTATCAAAACAGGTTCTTGCTGCATGAGGTAATTGGTCCAGGTATCATGGTATGTGTCACTTTTCATCATTGAAACCTTTAAATATATGCATATGATTCCTTTTATCTCTAACAACTGCTTGGATCTTACATTTGCCCACTTGACCATGTTTGGGGGGGTTCACAGGGTGCCCTAGCAAGCCTGTGTCTGTAGGTTTTGGTTTTCCACTAGGGGGATTTCTGAAAAGCCATCGTCCGCTCCCATCATAGCACCACTCTTACATCTTGTTTCCCCACTCACCTATCCCATTCCCCTTGTCCAGGCACTGGGTTGACCTATTTCAGGACTACACCTTACGTCGTGGGAAGAAGGGGTTAAAGGCCCAGAAGGTAAAAGCAAGCTGGTAAAAGATAAAAGCCTAAGAATAAACCTCGAGATGCTTCGCCCAGGGATCCTGGAGAAAGCAATAAAAAGCTTCTCAGCAAGAAACAAGAGGGACCCGAAAAAATAATAAAACAAGACCTAATCAAAGGATAAGGGGTCTCATCACGAGCCAACCTATTAGGTTCATGGGTATCTAGCAGTATGACATTGCCACCAGCTGGTTACCACGTCGGGGAAGTGACTCTTGGTTGCATGGCCAAGGGAAAGGGGGTCTCATCACGAGACAGCGTTCTCATTTCTGCGAAAGTACTTGTGGGTAACGCTGTCAGCTCTGGTCACCACGCCAAGGCAGTGTCCCCTGATTAGCTCTTGAACCAAAAAAAAGCAAATAAAAGAATAAAAAGAATACAAAGAATAAAGGCAAGAATGGGCTTGGAAAAAATGCATCCATGACAGGGACAACTCGCCTTCTAGAAAGGCACCCACAGATAACACGTTGCATCCTTGGCCCTTATTGCACCCACATGCTTAGACATCCCCTGACCACATCATCCACTTGCATGGCTTGGATGAGGTCTCTCTGGGAACTTTCCTTTTTCTGTGGACACTAGCCCAATAGGTAGCCTTGTCCTTTTCCCCAGACTTGTATTACAGGCTTATGTAATGTCTTTGAGCTATTGATTGATGTATTAGGGATTTTCTGCATGTGTTTAATAATATTAATGATGAAATGTGATTGACATTGTTATGATCCATGTCACTGATGAGCCCATGGAGGGCGTATCCTTTAATGTGTAGGCCCATACCCGACGGACAGGTACCATTTGGACCAATACACATGGGAAAATGATCAGTTCGGACCTCCATGGGGCGGAAGAGCCCATCAGATGGATGTTGAGACCCCACCATGGGGCAGAGACAAGACAGAGATGGATCGGTGTCTTGCACCGGAGAAGAAAAGTACATTCCACCAGAGGCACCCAGGTAGAGCTTGACCTAGGGGAATCGGCACTTTTTCAGTGGAACATTGACCTTGGAAGGCCTAAGATGTCACCCATTATAGCCATGATGTCATCCAATAGTATGGATGTTTTGGGAGGCAGACTGGGCAGTATTGGCACATGTGGCAGGTTGGAGAAGCCCAAGGAGGGTTAATGTTTTGCTCCAGGATGCCCCATTTTCCCTAGAAGGGGCTAACGCCTCCCTAATAGGGTCTTCTTATCTCTTTACAGCTCAATTAGGGTTTTAATTTGACAACTTAATGTAAAACAATATGATTTTGATAATTTGGCCTTGTCGGCCTTTTACCTGACGTAAAATGTAAAATTAGGTCAAGGTTTTGTATAAATGGGAAATTTTCACTCTCATTTTAGATCAAACTCACTCACTCATTAGTGAGGTCTAATTTTTGCGCCCTATTTTGGGTCTTTGGCTGAATTAAGTGATACGCACTTGTTGAAGGAAGAGATTTTTGGCATTTATGGTGTTTCTCTTGAAGGAAGGTGTTACAACTAGGGTTTGCATAGTCATTTCTTGGTGATTTGTAAGTACTTTTCTGCAAAACTTCTTAAATGAATGGTTGTAGTCTCATTTCTTGCATTTGTTTATAAATATTGTTGAACCAAAACCCTAGGGGACAAGCACACAAGTAGGTCATTGTCTCATGTCCCCTGATAGAGAAACCTTAAGCCATTGTTGAGGAAAGAAAGAGCCTATCCTTAGCTACACTCCTATTTCCTCTTCCCCTGTCCTAGTCGTACTATTCTCAAGCCAAGAAGAGTGAGACATCCCTGGCCTAGGTCTACTACACTAGGGTCGTATTCTTTCTAGGGTTTGTTGAAAGGCCTTGCTTTAGCAACACCTCCCTCATCAAACCCTCTTGTTTTGGTTATATTTTGTTATCATTGAGCTAGTCGTTTGCCGGAAAGGACGAGAGAACACGAGGCCTTGCTTTAGCAACACCGGAGTGAGCCTCTCTCCCCTAGGGTTCCGATTTTGAGGCCCTGCTTTAGCAGCACTTCAAAACTTTTCCCTCTAGTCCTTGAAATCTTGCCTCCTTCAACTTGTGCGTCCTTCACTTCTGACTCCATTAAACCCTAAAGCACTGATCTAAATCCTCCAGCGTTGAAGTAGAACTTGATCTAAACACTCTCAAAGCTTTTGAATTGAAACCCTATCTACACTAACCCTAGCTCTAGCTAACCCTACTAACCCTAAGTTGCTGACGTCATTATTGAATAGTTCATCTTTATTGCAGCAACATTTCACTTATTGAGCAATTGAATGGTAGTTAAAGGCATTAATTGAGTTAAGTATTGATTTGTTGCATCGAATGCCATATAGTTCTAGCACTTATTGGTGAAGTGACATTACTTTTATTGCCATTTTGTAAACATTGACTTCGTCAACATTTACTTTCAAATTGCTTAGATTGAGTATCAGATAGTCTTTGATATATCTGAAGTACTAACTAAAGCCTGCATATATCAGTTTATTGTTGATTTGTTCTCGGGCAGGGATTCTACTCGGTTATCTTTGTTGGCTATAAGTCGGACTATATGTTCTGGTGGTGATCTGTGAAGGGGGGAATTTGTCATTCTCTGATTACCCTTTAGCCTCTTCAAAACCCCAGGTCACCGGGGACGTCTCCCCTGGGCCTTGTTATCGCACAGTTTGTAGTTTGGGTCAAAGGCTAAAGGATATAGGGCAAACTGGCGTAACAGGAACCTTCCCCACCCAATGTCACCTCAATGGGGAGGTTCTTTCTATTTAGGGAGGTTAACCCAGGGGAGACATCCCCGACAACCTGGGGTTTTGAAGAGGCAAAGGTACAAAGCTTAAAGTAGAAGTTCCTCCTCACAGGTTGCCACCTAGGTCAGATAGTCCAACTAATCAGCCAATAAAGAAGTGTATGCCCAAATAAAAACACCTGCCCGGAACAAGACAACAATAATACAATATATATGCAAGCTATAACTCAATGGGTTAGTACTTCAATGACTACTTGATATCAATTAATAAGCAGTGTAAAACAATAGATACCAATGAAGTCAACGTTTTATCAATTAGCTATGGCAAAAGCATCAATTCATCAATAACTATCAAGATGATCAAGCTAACAATGTATCCAATCAACACTTTACTCAATAAATGCTTCAAATCATCATTTAATTGCTTATATTAAACACTTGTTGCGTCAAGATGACATAACCAATTGTGATGTCAGCCTTAGTTAGGTTAGTTTGTTAGTTAGGGTTTCAAATTTAGAGTTTTGAGAGTAGTTTTGTACACTAAGACTTCAACGTTGGAGGTTAGAGATCAGTGCCTTAGGGTATACGGAGTCAAACAAGATAAGGGCACAAGGTTTTGAAAGGATGAAGACTTAAAGACAAGAGGGAAGGGTTCTAAAGTGCTGCAAAGGCAGGGCCCTAGAATCAAAACCCTAGGGGAAAGAGGCTCACTCCAGTGTTGCTTAAGCAA
>ML796384.1:110289-128012 GCA_009831015.1 Picea engelmannii
GGCTCGTGATGAGACCCCCTTTCCCTTGGCCATGCAACCAAAGGTCACTGCCCTGGCGTGGTAACCAAATAATGGCAATGTCATACTGCTAGGTACCTATGAGCATAATGGGTTGGCTCGTGATGAGACCCCCCATCCTCTTGGCTAGGTCTTGTTTTTTTTTTTGTTTTTTTTCTTCGATCCCTCTTGTTTCTTATCGAGAGGCTTTTTATTGCCTTCTCGAGGATCCCTGGGCGAGGCATCTCTAGGTTTTATTTTCTATGGCTTTTATCTTTTACCAGTTGCTTTTACCCCCTAGGCTTTTAGCCCCTTCTTCCCACAGGATAAGGTGTAACCCCACAAATAGGTCATCCTAATGTCCAAACTAGGGGAATGGGATAGATGAATGGGAGATAAGATGTAAAATGATAATATGGTGGGAGCGGACGATGGCTCTTCAAAATCCCCCCTGGTGGCTAACCAAAACCTATGGATACAAGCTTGCTAAGGCACCCCATTAATCCTCCCAACCATGGTCAAGTGGGTTAGTGTAAGATCCAAGCAGTCGTCAGAAATGAAAGGAATCCGATGCATATATTTGAAAGTTATAATGATCAAACATGACACATACCATAATACCTGGACCAATTACCTCATGGAGCAAGAGTCTTCTCCGATACAAGTCCAAGCCGAAGGTGATGGATGTTGTTGCTGCTGACAAGATAGGTCTGATGAAGAAGAAGAAAGATGGGCCCTCCAGGGCCATGCTCAGGTCAATCCTGCTCTCGGTACTCCATGTCTAGGACCCGTGGGCCTCGAGACATGATCTCCTAGTTATCCCTAGAAATCGGGGATAACAGTCCCTCAACCATCTCTCAAAGGACCCCATAGCCCAAGGATTCAAGTCTTGAGCAAATTCTTCCTCAATTTTTCTCAAACCTTCTAAACAAATCTTCTTTGGCTATTTTCATACATGCAAGGCTAAGTTTGTTATTTCAAGTTAGATCTAAAGAAATTTTTCCTTTGCATGTTAAAAGCAAGAAGATCTAGATTTCATTTTCAAAGTCTCATTTTTAATAGATCTAGCTTGCCTAAATCTATCATTTAGCTACTTTTAAAAGAGAAATTTAAAGGCTATAAGGTAGAGTTTACTTAAAATGCTTTAAAGATCATTTTGGCAAACTTAGTGATATTGCATTTGTTGTTTTAGGACAGCAAGTAATATCATTAAGAAGGCTCTCTATTTTCTTGTTTCATTAGTCTTATTTTGGCTAATCTAGTGTAGGTTTTACTTAGAAATTTTTGTAAAAAAATTGTATATTTTCTAACCCTTTTTTGCAGGTGCTTTCTAAAGGCTTTTGAGCATCTTTTAGCATATATAGCTTGTTTTTTCAGGTTTGAGGACAGCCAAGAGGAATTGCTGCTGAAATTTTGAAGATCTAGACCATCCAAGACCCCCAGGAGAAATATTTCTCTTCAAGAAATAAACTTTTCTGGAAAACTTGTAATCTTGTGAGCCGAAAATATAAGGATCTCCCAAAAACGATTGCAACCAAAATTCAAATCAATAAAATCAGTGGGATACACAGTGCCATGTATTCAATCCCCCATAGGGGATCGGTGTCTTTTGTGGTTGTCTCATTTTCACAATTTACTTTCCGCAATTTCAGGTTGGAAATAAACCATCCCCTCAACTTCCCCTAGTATGTTCTCGATCCCTCCTCTGCAAGCTTCGGCTTGATCTTTGGAGGAAGGTTTCACGCAGAACGAGGACTGATCAGTGTGTATTTAGCTTTAACTACGACAATCCAATAGTTTCTCTTGTTCAATTGGTACAATACATTAAGCTTACATGTAAAGTCAGGGGGATACTCATTAATCAGATTCTATCTCTCCTTGTTGGACCTCCGACATTGCTCCTTGTGTTGGATATTGTATTGAACTTGTGTGTGAAGTCAGGGGGACATTCTCCCCGCTGGACCTTCGGCATAGTTATTTGCATAAACTTTGAGGGATAGCCTCTAAAGGGACACATTTAGAATAGACTGATTTTATTGTTCTCACTCCACACACACTTGACACTCATAAGTGGACTTGCACTCACAATAGCCACTTATAATGAACCCACTCACTTAAGTAACTCATTTAAATAATAAAACTTTCAGGAGCATTTGTAATACTTTCCTTCAGCGGCATTTACCATAGTTTTGGCACTCGTCTTTCACTCTTTACTCTTCAATATTTTGCTTCAAGCATTTGTGAATTGTGCATTTCCATTTATCTTGAAGTAATTTGTGGTTGAATGTATTTTCATTTACTTGTATATCAAGGTATCTATCTCTTTATAGTGAATGAATATTATATGCTGCTAGATTAGATTGTTATATTGCTCTCGTTTTCAATTAAACTCCTAGATCAATAGTTGTGCTTAGTTAGTTAAGGCCTAGGGCCTAGATTCTTTTCTTAAGTACTAAACCCCTTGGCTTCGTTGGAAGTTGGCCTAGACAGAGGAGTCGAGGATCACGTGACAACACCTTGACTCGAGACTTGCCCCCAAGGACACACCCAGTGGATTGAAGAATTCTTCCACGTTACCCGAGGTGTGTATAACACGGCAACATTTTTTGGCGTTGTTGTCGGGGATAAATATTTCCATTTCCGAAATACGACTTTTGGTTTTCCTTTTTGTTTTTACTTTGTTTTTTATGCTTCTTGTTTATCATAAATGGACTCATCATCTGGCAACTCAACTTAATCAAAATTTGACAAAGTATTCTACAAGAAGGAATTCACAAGGTTTGGTTGACTTCATCCCTGAACCTGAAAAGGTTTATAGGAGGAGGTTGAACAAACTTACTTCTCGTAGAATCCTTGATCATCTTGGATTCGAGTCCATTTCTGATATACACTTGCTTTTTAATAATTCTAGTTTAGAAATGGATGATTACTTTAGCCCACTTGATTTTTCTGCAATAAATGGTTATCCTCATGCCCTTCCTGAAAAAGCTATTGAAAAATTACTTTTGTTCCAAGGAAATAATGTTGTTAGTGCCAAGTCCTGCCTTAAATCTTTTTCTTCTTGTATTAATAAGTGGTGTAGTGGTGCAACTCATAAACATCAGGATGTAAAAATGAAACTCTTTGACTTGTCCCCTGAAGAAGATGTCTTTGACTGGTTCTGTAGGTTAGATGACAATAAGTATGCCAACTTCAAAGATTTGATTGAAGCTTTCACTGAGAGATGGGGTGATAAGAAGGAGCATCGTCACTTGTTGGTTTCACTCCACAGTATAGAGAAGAATGAGAATGAAACCATGGAAGAGTTTAACAAGAAGTTTAATGATTTGATTTCAAGTTTACACAAAGACGTTAAACCTCCAGATACATCCATTCTCATCTATTACTTTGAAGCCTTCAATGGTGAGATGCTCAAAGATATGGAGCCAACAACTCTCAAACTTGCCCAAGAAATGGCCATTAAGATTGATAGGAACATGCAATCCTCTGGCAAGTCCAACATTCTCGGTTTCACAAGGGGTGACACCTCAAAACAATCAGAGTCTAATGACAAAGCAGTTGCATCAAAAAGCAAGTCTTCCTCCATAGATCCTTTGAAAGAATTAACTGAGATAATTAAGGCCATGGAAGTCAACCATGTTACTCAACTAAATGTCATGCAAAATAGATTGATTGCAATGGAAATAAATCATGCTAATAGATTCCAACCTGGGAAAAACAATGAAAGATGGAAGAAAAGAGGTGTTCCCCAAGATCAAAGACCACCTAATCAGTTGAAAACAACAAATCTAGTTAATGAAGAAGCCCCTCCTTTTTGTAAATCTTGTGAAGACTTTCATGAGGAATCCACTTGCCCCATATTTTGTCAAATCAATGAGCAAGGACTCCCTGAAACAAGAAATTATGTGGGATACTCAAGATAATCTGACTTCATCAACAATGTAGGAAAAACGCACTTTGTCACAAATGATCAGTGGAAGCAAACCAAGGAATTAAGTAAGAAAGTTGATAATGCGACTAAGTTGTATGGTGAAAAGCCTACCCCAAAACAGATCTTATAGATGGCTAGATTTAAAGGACTAACTTACCAAAAGAAAGGGAATGAGGATAAGTCATATCAAAACATTCCTAAAGCTAATACTCCTCCAAATGCAGATTTGAGTGTTGACTTGGGCAGTTGGATATCTAATGCTAAGGTCTTGGTTCCAGTTTCAGATCTCATTAAGATACCCTCACAGAAAGTCAGGTTATTAAAAGCTATAGAGGGTTCTAATGATAGAAGTCTTGGGAAGTCTAGGGAGAAAAATATTGCGAAATCTAAAGAATATCATGAGGATGTTCCTGTGACTTTACATAGCGTGGATTGGACAAAGGAAGATCATCCACCTTTTTTTGTGTCTTTAATGATTAATGACCTTCTACATAATTGTATGTATGACTCTAGAGCCTCATCAAATATCATCACTGACAATCTCATGGAGATTTTGAATCTGAAAATCTCAAGGCCCTATCATAATGTATGTGATATGGATTCTAGATAAATTGAAGTACATGGGATTATTGTGGCTCTACAACTTAAATTGGTAACTTATCCTAGTATCACTTTCCCAATGGACATACTAGTTATTGATGAGTTGTATGCATGGGGTATGCTCCTATCTAGGAAGTGGGTCGCTACCATGGGATGCCATATTCAAATGGACTTATCATATGCCAGCATCCCATCCTCTGAAAATTCATTGTCAAACTTCATAGGCAAAAGAAGAGGAAATTCTATGTGGAAGATCCAAATGAACCTATGAATGGATTTGTCTACCATATGAATGATATTGGCAATTATGCCATCTATTCCAACTTCCACAACTAAGTACAAGCTAAATTTAATCTTATAATTCATCACAAAGCACTAAAACAACAGTTAGATTTCAATTTGGCGAATAAACCTGTCCCTTTAGCTCCTCACAAGAGGCTAGACAGTGTGGACAGTAGCTTAATTATAAAACATTTACTTTTCAGTATTTCACTTTCTGTTTAAAATAAACCTTTCCCTCAGCTCTCGATGCTTGTTCCTGACCCTTCTAGTTGCATGCTTGTCTCAACCTTCAGGGAGTAAGTTTCAAACACACCGTACTGGTGAGTGCGGATTAGATTTGTTAAGATTCAAGTACCTTGGAAAGTGGTCCCCTTGTGGTTTTGGGCCTCTAACCACAAGAGGGAGATGTTTGTACCATTTTGCCTTGTACTTTATGTCTAATTTCACTTTGACTTAGGAGATTTAAGTCAAAAGTGAAATTTAGTCATTTTAGCCTAAAGTGACTAATTAATCACTAAGTGGGTGAATGAGGGGACATAAAGTGAACTGAGGGAACTTAACCCAAAGTGGGTTTTGAGTTGAGATTCTTTTGGAGAGATCTCAACCACTGATTAGGGATGGGATGGGGTGATCCTAGCCATCTATACTTTAGGTTTCCTTATGATGTTTCAAGAGGGGCGCAAAGGGCCAAGAGAGGCTCATTCCTTGTTTTGTTTACCAAGTAAGTTGGGAGAGAAGAAAAAGGATGAGGATTAAAGCATTAGTTGAGGTAAGCTTGGGCGCCTCCTTCCATGGAGGGCTCATGGAGGCTTAGACCCTCATTTATTTGTGGTGTTGGTTCTTGCTTGGAGGAGGGAGCACTTGACAAGGAGGGTGCACACATAGCAGGCACTAGCTACGATTGGACGATCGCAGATCCAACAGTTTCAGTAGAGAGGTAGCACACAAGAGCTTTATTGTGTGCAAGGGATTCTTCTTCAGAGCTTACAGCGTCAAGGGCACATTGTTTCAATCGGATAGGGAAACAAGGGAAGAGGGCACACTAAGCTTGGGCACATTTCTCTTTTTGGAACTCCAAAGCATCTCGAGAGGAGTTGATGTTGTATCAAGTTCCATTATATTTGTATACTTGTTGTATCTCATGCTTTAGACATCACATATATATACTTTCATCCTAAACTAGTTTTCCCCAGGGGGGTTTTATCCAGGGTCATGTTGACCAAAAATACTTGTGTCCTAAATTTCATGCATGCTTAGAGTTTAGATCAGCATTTTAAAGTTGTAAAGATCTAGAGGAGTGTTACTTGTTTTGAGTTATATTGCATGTGCTAACCACAGGTTCGAAAACACTTGCAAGGGCACGTCAAAGAACACTTAACCATCAAAATTATGAGCAGAAAAGTACTTGACTGTTTGTTGTCCTAAAACAACAGCAAAGGACAATTTTGGAGATTGAACTGAGAGACCAACAAGAGGTCAAAGACAGACCTGTTGGGCAGCCTCATAGTATCTCTTTTTTCTTCATGGTATCAGAGCCTTGGTGGCAAAGACTTGTTGATTTTTAGAGAATTCAATGGGCAGTGTTGTGGGACTGTTTTGGACATTTGTGGATAGCCTCTTATCACAACTGTGTTGAAAGGAGTGAGGCTGAGTTTGGACAACCTCTTTTCACACCTGTGTTGTCAAGAGTGAGGTTGTAGTTGGACAACCTCTTTTCACTGTTGTGTTGACAGGAGTGAGGTTGTACTCTTGTGCAGTTTTTGGACAGCCATGTTGATGTTTCAAAGGAGGGCAAAGGATAGGCTAGACGGAGCTAGCAACTGGTCCCCTTGGAAGACCAGAATCATATTCGTATTGGAGGATCTTGAACTATGGGATTTAGTTCAAGCTCCCATGGTGAGTCCTCCTGCACCTGCTCCTTCACCCTTGTTGGATGCAGATTTCAGGAAGAACAACACCAAGGTGAAGAGGACTATTTGTGATGCGGTGAGAGACCACATCATACCCCATTTGGCTGGGAAAGACTATGCCTTTGAGATATGGGCCTCATTGTGCAAGCTTTACCAGAGTCCCAATCAGAACCAGAAGATGGTTCTGCGGGACAAGCTCAGGAGCATTCAGATGCTCAATTTCGAGTCGGCTACATCATACCTTGGCAGATTTACACAGATTCAAGATGAGTTGGCCGTAGTCGATGAGATTGTTTCGAAGCTTTTCCTAGACTAGTCGGTTCAAGTGAGAGGGCAAGGCGCATCGTTTGGGATAGTTTCTAGTCAAATCCGAGGTGTGTAACCACCAGGGCGCACAATCCAGTTCCGCAGCAGTTATTGTGTGAGTTGTCGTAGTGCACAGCAGATCATCCAGCTCACATCCTATCCAACAACAGTCATCTATCATCCGACTATCATCTTTCTACTTTACTTCTTTATTGTATTCCAACTAAGATCCACTTAGATCTGATCTAGCCAAGTGATTCTCTATTTTCAGCCACATACGACATTGTAACCAGCAAAAACTCATAATATATGATTTACAGTCTTTTGTGTCATTCTCTATCTGTATGCTTATTCATATGTTGTAAGCAATTTATTTATCTACACACACATGCGAAAAACACCAAGCATGTTAAAACCCCCAGCTTAAACGCATCCATAAACCCCCAATGGATTAGATCAAAAAGTAGACACAGTAGTTTAGCATCTTTTCCTAGACTAGCCGAATCAGGGATATTACAGTGGTATCAGAGCTTTAGTCCTGCCAGCCTGTGACTAAAGACGATGAGTTCAGCAGATGAACCAGAGCGTCGTGACCACGTAGGCGACGAGTACGTCACTTACAACAAACGCAGGGAGAGGAGACCTAGACCATATTTCCCCCCCTTTCCTCCCAGTTTAGAGGAAGAGGAACAGACGCACAGGGAAGCAGAGAAAATGGCAAAGCAGGAGGCAGAGAGGACGATGGGAGGCGCGTATGAGAGGCCAGAGAGAAGTGGCAAGGCACCCATGGACCCAAATGCAACTTTCATGCAGGTTATCAGCAATTTGGTGGTCAGTCGACAGGCCATGATTCGGTCCTCGATGCAGATGGTTGATAGATTGGCTATTGTCAGCACACCGGGTAGACAAGCCCCACATGCAGCACAGGGGAACTCGGTGGCAGGCAGTAGACCCCACTCACCTACTCGCACATACACTTCTTCGAGTAGTATTCCCAGACCATTGTTTCCCAGTTTCCAAAAGGCATCCCTAGCAATACCACAGCAATCAATAGCACAGAGGCAGCCAACTCAAGCAGAGGACATTCCAGAGTAAAGGAGGGAGTACGCAGTATTGGGTCATGACTTCCATCAGGACATGACCCTGGTCGAATACTATGGACTTAGACTCGGGGACCGACCCAGAGAGCCTTAGAGAGAAGGACAGCAGCAACGGCAGGGGCATAACATGGATTTCATCTAGAAAGTTAGTAAACTCACCATAACCTTGTTTTGATGGATCGTCCAAATGCACTGCCAGAGCTTGGGTACAAAAGCTAGACACATACTACAAGCTCGACCAGATGACTAAGACAAAGGCTATCAGTTTCGCTACCCTACACTTGGAGGGTGAGGCACAGGAGTGCTACAATCATGGACTGGTGACGTTGGGTCACAGTCACATCACCTCCTACAGAGAATTCACAGAGAGACTCATGGACAAGTTTGACAGGAGAGATCCAAAGATCCATTTCAAGGATCTAGCTCAGTTGAGAGAAACTGGCACAGCAGAGGCATTCATCACAGAGTTTCAGCGGGTAGCAGTGGCAATGACAAATATCTCAGAGCCCAAGTTGATTATGTTGTTCACATAGGGGCTCACAGAACCCTTGAAAGGATGGGTGAAGGCATACACGCTTCACACCTTGCAGGATGCCATATTATGCACTCGATATTTGGCAAACCCAACGTCGAAGACTAAAACCTTTTCCAAACCCTTTGTACCACAGAGGGACTGAGACGGGAAGCCATTCCAGAGAGAGTGGAAGGGAAAGGAGAAGTTGGATGATGAGACGAGGCGAGAGATTTTCAGGAAGAAGCTCTGCATCACCTGCAAGGACCCTTGGGTCCCAGGCCATAAGTGCATCGGCAAGGGGGAGATCCATTATATTGGGGCAGCAGCAAACAGTATGGATAGTGAGGAGGAGCAGCAAGATAGTGGATCCACTAGCTCAGAGGAAGAGCCATCACGGGCGAAAAAGCGGCCTCCAAGGAGACCACCGACACAGGCAGGGTGTTGACATTATAGTAGTTGCGTGAGCCATTAACCTCCACGTGTAACCCTGACAAGAATAGAATATTTCGAGAAGCTAAAAGAAATATTTAATATTAAGTTTTTAGCCTCCAGAATGAGAAGTTGGCCCAGACAGCTAAGGAGAAGCAGTATAAATACAGGACACCAAATCTCATTTGATACACACAGCTCACAACTGCAGAAATGTAAGAGTACGCACTGCAAAAACTGAGTAAATGCACAACTCTGGAGAGTAGATGCAGTTGTAGCTACTGCAACCTGTATTCTCAATTTTGGCTTGGAATTTCTATTGGTTATGGTTTGAACTTTCTACCTTGTGTGCTAGCTCTAGAGAGAGGAACGCTACATTGATTAGTTGTTAAGACTAGGGTTTGCTTCCAAAATCATTCGTTGTCAAAGTTAGGGTGCTCGGGGATGGCTTCGACCTATGGTTGGGTGACAATATTGCTATATTGTCTATGTTTAAACGAGCACATCTATTATTTCTAAGAGGTTATGGACCCACACTATCTTCAAACAGTCTAACTGCTGGAAGATAGATTGGGAGGATTTGCTCAGTTATAGGTGAAGTTGCAGTCAGTTTTTGTTGCAGCAATGAAACCCTAAGCCTCTTGTTGAGGCACCTTAAGTGAAGAGATTGACCTAATTTCTGGATAGCCTAGTGCATCCTAACCCAACGCACCTCCTGGTACTCTCAACAAAATAAGATGCCAAGTTTGAATTTTTGGTCAAACTCAAAGGTTGACCAAGTCAAAGCAATCATGACTTATTCTATGAAGGCAGAAAACAAGTTAGAAGGGGCTTCTAACTTCAATGCATGGAAGACAAGGATTGATCTCATCCTTGCCAAGAATAAAGTGTTGGATATCATGAAAGGAAAGATTGTGGAACCACAGTTTGAAGAAGGAAAAGAGAAGGAACCTCAGAACGCTGCAATTATGGAGAAGTTCAAGGACAGTGACATCAATGCCATGAGTATCATAGTGGACTTTGTAAAAGACCACTTGATACCCTACATCTCTCATCTTGACTCATCTAGGAAGATGTACGATGCCCTAACAAACCTCTTCTCAGTCAGAAACATTGGACTAGTAATGAGTCTGAAGAATGAGCTCTGTGACATGAAAATGCATGATGATGAAAGCATAACATCATACTTTGTGAGAATCTCCAAGACACGAGATGCATTTGCCGCAAGCATGAACACAAGGAAGGAGTATCCCACATTTGAAGAACTTTGGACTTGTTGTGCACAAGAAGAATCAAGGATTAGCACAAAAGAGAAATTCCAAAGGAAAGATGATGATCAAGCCTACACAACAAAGTTCAAGAAATTCAAGAATAAGAAGAAGTTTGACTCAAGGAAGAAACCAAATCAAGAGAAAGATATGTCAAAAATAGAATGCTTCAACTGTTGACAACATGGTCACTACAAGAATCATTGTCCTGAGCTAAAGAAAAGGAAGGAAACACATGAAGCATCAATTGCCAAAGAAAGGGAACCCTCAAAGAAGGCCAAGCAGGATAAAACAAACTTCTTCTTCTAAAACAAGGTAACAATATTCTTCATAGTTCTTGTACATACCATGTTTATATAGTTTCTATATATATCTTGCATATCTATTTCTTAGAAGATAAGATGTTCAAGTGAAACAATACCTATGGAAGAATAACAAGATAAGGATTGCTATCACGATGACTACTAGTCAAGCAATTCACATGAAAAGATGAAGTACATTGACAATCCTTGGTAACAATTCCTATGGAAGCCATTACATAAGTAACAGTTGCAAGATAAGTCGAAATCATAATCAAACTTGAAGAAACCTAGAAGAAGTAAAAACAGAAAGAAGTCAGCAATCAAGAGGAAATTAGAAAAAGACTTGTGACACTTTGCAGAAGGCAACAAGGATGCAGACGAACGTGTGGACTCTCTTAGATGGAAGGAGTTGATTATATAATTCCAAAAGAAGAGAATGCATTCATGCATGAAGCAAGGATAAGGAGGTAGTTAATCCTAAATGATATGATCCATCGAGGATTATGAAGTATCTTTCCATGTTCCAATTGAAAGTAGCAGCCATGATAAACAATACGTGTTCAGTTTGACCCTAGAAGAAGTCTTCTTCGAAAAGAAGCCTTAAAGTATCCTTGGTTGTCCATCTATATCCATGATCCTATGATGAAAGGAAGAAGTTGGAATCTTCAAGGCATGGAATCTATAGAAGACTCCATGGACCCAAGAGCTAAAGTGAAACATGAGGAAGAACATGAAGATTCCAACAAATAAAGAAAAGCAGGAACAACCAGTTATTATACTGAGAATCACAAGACTACCAGCTTGGTTTGAACCCAGTAGAAGCAATCAAGAAGAAGTAATGGAAGATATGATGAAGAATAGTATATGTAAGAAATGTGAAAAAGGATTATGAATGGAAGCATTGTGAGATTCAGAACTAGAGGTTCTTCCAGAAGGAGGAGAAGACTATGATAACAGCTTGTTCCCGTAAACCAGATATATCTCTATCTAAGCTATTATATCTCTTGCAGTATCCATGGATTGAAGTTTACATCAGTTGGTTGTAAAAGATTGTTCTTCCCAATAAGAGCGTTTGAGGAAGAAGCTTATGTAAAGCAATCTCAAGTTTTTGAGGTATACCAGAAAGAGACCCATGTATGCAAATATAAGAAGACCTTGTATGGGTTCAAACAACTCGATGCAGAGTATCTTATATATAGCAGAAGCGTGGTGAAAATTTTCTATGACAGAGATATCAGAATAGTTACTCAAAAGTCTGGGATAATGGATTGCTAATCCATGGCAAACTCTCATCATGACAGAAGAAGAGCTACTTGGATATGTTTCAGTTTGAGCCTTGCCACGATGTCATGAGCTAGCATGAAACAGAAGTGTTGAATTCGACCATGAAATATATTGTAATGATCAGAGCTGCATGAAGCCTTCAAAGAAAACCAGTGTTCCATAACAGACCAAAGTACATTAAGATCAAGCATTACATTCTCCGTGATGAAGTCCAGAAAAGAGAAGTGGTTCTCCAATATATCTCCACGGATGAGCAAATAGGAGATATTCTAGTAAAACCTTCGTCCAAGATGAAAAGTTTCCAAGTTGGGGCTTGTGGAGACAACTTCCTTATTGAAAAAGGAAGAGATTACTCCCAAGTTGGGAGGGAGCACTGATGTGTTATTGATTTATGGACAGTCATTATTCGGTTCAAAAAATGGTCCGGGATGAGCAGTTCCTTTCCAGTTCAGAAAGTGGTTTGAGATTTCTGATGGACAGGCATTTTCCAGTTCGAAAAATGGTCTAGATCAGACAGTCATTTTCGTAATGAAAATGGTTCAATAGATTGTTGATGTACCATAAACAGCGATTCCCCTTGTGGCCAGTGTGGGGGAATGGTCTAGGACAATCATTCATCTTGGCAGTCACTCTGAGTAGTGGTAAAGTAGAATGGTCTGCCTCACCGGGCAGTCATTCTTTCGAAGTTCATGGTTGTGAGCAGATTCGAAGAATGGTCTGTTTTGGAGGTTGGTACAAGACAGTCATTTCCATTAGGAAATGGTCCGAACAGTCATTCCCCAAGGCAGACTCATTTTATCCAAGTTGCACTATGTTTAGAGCCGAAGGAATGGCCCAGTTAGGTGAATGGTCCAGGTTCAGCAATCAAGCACAGGCATTCACTAGGGCAAACTCGTTCTCTCCAGGTTGCACTATGACTAGTGTCGGAGAAATGGCCCAGTTAGGTGAATGGTCCAAGCTCAGAAATCATGGACAGTTAATCTTCTATTTTTGAGAAGAATAGTCTAGATAGCCCATGGCTGATGTTTTACTTTTCTGAGGGAAGATGCTCTTCCAAATCTCATAGATGTGAGTGGAAGAATGGCCAAGTTGACTTAGTTTATATCATGATATTGTTTTCTCTGCAGGTTGATATCAGATGATATGAATGCTATGGAGACTGTATGTCTCTGGACAATAGATGTATGCTACTATGGTGGATGTGTTGCACTGGTTGTGACTATGTGTCACTGATTAAGTAGTTGTGTGCTACTTGGTGTGGCAGTGTACCACTGGATAGTAGTTGTGTACTACTATGGATAGACACAGTTGTGTTCTATTGAATGACATTCTTTTGATTGCCATGTAGACTATCAGTAGTGTTGAAAATGATTATCGGCTAGATGGATAGTCAGTATGTTGGTGGACAGACATTCTCAAGGCGGAAAATGGTCCAGGACATTTATTCTTCTAGGACATATGTTTGGATTAGAAGAATAGTCCTTGTAGCCCATGGTGTGACTTCCAGCATCTGTTGAAATAGTCATTCTTCTAGGACATATGTCCGAATTAGAAGAATGGTTCTTGTATCACTTTGTGGAGTGAGTGACTTATTCAACATCATGCCTGATTACTTTGATGGAGTATGACTTTGAGAGATGATGCAGTTGATGCTATCAGATGATATTGATAGTGATGAGGGTGCTCGTAATCTAATCATGAGATAGCATGTATGGCTATCACGATGCTACTGATTGAATGGTATGTTTGTGCTCAAGACCATTGCTTTCAATACCTCCCTAGCTAGGAGGGAGTGTTGAGATTATGGTAGTTGTAGGAGGTATTAACCTCCACGTGTAACCCTAACAAGAATAGAATATTCCGTGAAGTAAGAAGAAACCCTAAAGCCTTGGACATAACCCTAGACGACAAGTTTGCTAAAAGAAATATTTAATATTAAGTTTTTAGCCTCCAGAATGAGAAGTCGACCCAGAGAACTAAGGAGAAGCAGTATAAATACAGGACGCCAGAGCTTAATTGATACACACAGCTCGCAACTGCAAAAATGTAAGAGTGTGCATTGTAGAAACTGAGTAAGTGCACAAGTCTGGAGAGTAGCTGCAGCTGCAGCTACTGCAACCTGTATTCTCGGTTTAGGCTTGGACTTTCTATTGGTTATGGTTTGGACTTTCTGCGTTGTGTGCTAGCTCTAGAGAGAGGTATGCTACATTGATTGGTTATTAGGCCTAGGGTTTGCTTCCAGAATCATTCTTTGTCAATTTTAAGTTGCTCAGGGGTGGCTTTGACCTATGGTTGCATGACAATATTGCTATATTGTCTATGGTTAAACGAGCACATCTATTATTTCTAACAGAGGGACCCAACCACCAGTAGTGCCACAACCTCCTGAGAAGGCTAATAGATGAAAACCTTTTCTGGTGTTCCCAGGTATGACACCCTCCAGATCAAAGGGACTATTCAGTGACAGCAGGCAATCGCCCTAATAGATGGAGGGGGCACCCACAACTTCATTGATGCTTCATTAGTGTCGAGGTGGGCACTTCAAACAGAGGAGTTTGAGGGGTTTGATGCCGTAGTAGCAGATGGCCACACAGTGGAGTGTATGGACAGAGTTCTGGACTTGGAGACAAAGCTAGGTAACTACACCGTGAGAGACACATTTTATGTAGTTGACATATCTGACACAAATGTGGTGTTGGGAGTCCAGTGGTTGATCACCTTGGGTAAGATCACCACCAACTACCAAACCTTGGAGATAGGGTTCAGAGGCTATGAGGGGAAGAGGATTGTGCTGAGGGGCATGTCGACAGGGGCACCCAGGACAGTTTCGGCCAAGAGGATGGAGAGGATCTTCAGGCTTGGGGAGGTAGCATATGCTGCAGATTGCTTGATCACAACACAGAAGGATTCAGATGGTCAGCAACAATATCAGACAGAGATCAGGACCTTGTTGGGACAACATCAACTGGTTTTTGGGTCGATTCCACCAGGGAGACCACCTGACAGGGGGTTTGAGCGCACCATTAAGTTTGAAGAGGGGGCCAAACCCATGATCACAACAACCTATTATCATCCTCAGGGGTTCAAGGATGAGATAGAGAAAGAAATTAAGGAATTGCTAGCGATGGTAAACATCAGACCTAGCAGCAACCCATTCGCTTCTTCAGTTGTCTTAGTTCTGAAGAAGGATGGTACCATGAGGATTTGCATCAACTATCGGGCCTTGAACAAGAAAACCATCAAGAATCAGTATCCTATCCCTCGCATCGATGAGTTGATGGATGAACTCTGTGGGGCAGTTTTCTTCTCGAAGATTGATCTACGCTCTGGATATCATGAGATTAGCATCCGAGAGCAAGACATAGAGAAGCCAGCATTTTGATGCCACTTCGAGCATTTTGAGTTCTTGGTTATGCCATTTGGGCTAACCAATGCACCGGCTACATTTCAGTCTTGCATGAACCACATATTCAAGGATCAGTTGAGGAAATTAGTCTTGGTATTCTTCGACGACATCTTGGTTTACAACAAGACATGACAGGAACATCCGAGGCACTTGAATGAGGTACTCAGCATCATGGAGGCACAGTCATTATAGGCCAAAGAGTCCAAGTGTGAATTCAGTATGACAGAACTACTTTACCTGGGCTACATTATCAGTGTGCAGGGGGTACAAGTGCACCAAGAGAAGATCAGGGCCATTCTGGATTGGCCAACGCCCAGGAATGTGACAGAGTTGAGGAGCTTCTTTGGGCTATGCAGTTATTACAGGAAGTTTGTCAGGGGTTTTTCTCAGCTTGGAGCACCACTTACAGATCTCACCAAATAGGGGGCCTTCATCTGGACCGATGGGCCGCAGAAATCCTTTGATCACATGAAGGACGCCATGGGCACATGCCCAGTGTTAGCATTAACTTTACTGTTTGTATTAGAGTGTGATGATCCACCCCTATGTTGTTGTGTGCAATGAAGACACTCCTGTCGGGTGGTCTCGATCTACCAACTCTCCATGTCTCCTACCACTGGCTAACTCCCCCTATGTTGTTGTCAATGATGAAGGTATCAGAAAAGGATAGCAAACATATCTGCAACCGACTGTAGCACTGGAAAGTATCATATGCTTTGGTCAATCCCAAGGACTTGACCCAAACCTAGTCCTCCAACACCCATGCTGAATAATCGCCTGTACTCATCACGAAACTCCAACAATCGGGTACAACAGTAGGTAACTCCACAAACTGTTGGTCAACCACTCTCCATCCATCATTGCTCATGCAACTGCTGATACTGTGAAGGTTATCTCCCAGATCTATATATTGTTGTAACGGAGAGGAATCTCCATGCTCCACTAAGTACGTCCCCTACCTGCAATCCAGTGCGTCCCTCTGAATCCCACTATACACCTTTGCATGTCTCTGTGAACTATCACTCACCACTGTATGCCCCTGCATACTCATGTAATCTCATGTATACTCCTGCAGCATCATGGATCCTGGTTGTACTACTAGGTCAACATCTATATGAAGGTTAGGCAATCTTGGAACACAAATGGAAGTGTCCTCACAACTGCCCCTGGCTCTAGAATTCCCATGTGTATGTGTGTACCCAACTGTCTCAAAAATCCTTGTGAGGGGTAGCCCCTGTGACACATGGACATCCTCCTACGTCTCTGGATCATATCTCTCCATACTCATCAGTGATTCTGGGTACTCCTCATGCTCCTCCATCCACTGGTGTCCACTGCTAAGCCGCCACTATCCTCTAGCCATGTGGCTAAAGAATATAACTAACTCTCTGCCAACATTGATGTAGTGTATCTCTGACCAGTGTCCCCAAGGAGCTCCCCAAATCTGGACTCTGATTCTTCAAGGGTTTTTTGTGTGCCTTCCAAGAATCCTCGTGTGCTCACCAACTCATGATTGAGTAGGTCCACCTCCAACTCCTGCTCCCTCAGGGCCCTGTGATACATCTCACCAACCTCCAATAGGTAGTCTTTGTCCATCAAAAATTGTTGGTAGTTGTCCCTCATCATAGTCACTCTCTCCCTGAGAGTATGAAAATCATCCATGGAAAATCCCCCATATAAACTATCATGTGCCATCGATGCCCTCCAGCAATGATCTGCCACCAATGCATGTGTATCATCAATGTGTCTAGTGGCTGCCATGATCATGTCTTCACTAACTCTCAATTGTCCTGCCAAGTGTCGTGACTCTTGATCACAGTCTTGTTGAGGTGCTACCTCATGCCCCTCACTGCTACTGTCAACCATGGAATCCCCAACAACACTCTCCGCAAAAGATAAGGCATTGAATTGCCTGTTGACCGCCTATTCAGCTAGGGGGTCAACTCATGTGCCATGAAGTATACATCACCTGATGAAGATATGACGAAGACTTTTTGGTTCTACTTGGGCATTTGATGCTCCAGCACAAATTTTTGTAAATGAAATTTCTGCACCCTTGCGTGGGTTGATAATGTAATAAGTCTGCATGAGTCATAGTTAGGTCAGGTACCTTGGGATGTTTTCATTGGGGGAGTCCCTTTCACCGAGGGTTTTTTATCCTCAGGTTGTCGACCAAGCCTTAGGGCCTGGCTGACTTCCCTTGAGTTTTTCCCTCCACATATGCAATAATATCCTCCAAAGTGGTGAACGGCGTCCTAATGGTCTCATCCTTTGGTAGCTATTGTTTAGGAATGTTGTAAATGACCATGCCAGACAGTGTAGAAAGTTTCGCGGAATTTCGTCGGGTCTAGCTAGGTTTTTTTTAAGGTTCCGAATTAATTAATTGATTAATTA
>ML796384.1:164211-186085 GCA_009831015.1 Picea engelmannii
AGTCTAAAGAGTTGAGAATTCTCCTACACAAAAAAAATGGAAAATAAAAATGTGTAATAGCCTTGAATACAAATATCTAAGCTATACCTGGAAACCTTGAATCTTCTGAGGCACAAGGGAATCTTCCATGTTTCCAAGGCCAAGCTGCCCATTTTGATTGCGTCCCCAACTTGTTGAACATGAAAACAAAGAAAATTTTAGAAACATTTGTGATAAATAAACAAAATGAGTCATAGAAATGAAAGCAAAAGAATCCAAAGAGCACAAAATTTAATTTTAGCAAAGTCTATTTTTATTCCTCTTCACTGAAGATTTCTTGTAATATTTCTTCCAAAACAGTTGGTTTACATAGGATAGTACATTTTAGGCTAGCTTCCAAAGCTCTACCTTATTTCTAATAATTAACAAGGGATCAATATCCTATTATAAAAAGTGTTACTAAACCATCAACACAAAGCACCAAAAAGAAAGCAAGTCCTCCCAACTTTTTTGTGTCTTTTGTGTACCGATATCAATTGATATCAAAGCCTCATTTAAGCTCTAACGTTGTTTTTTTATATAGCCTACCTTCACACCCAAGTTTGTTTGAGACCATTTTTAAATCTTTCAAAATGCTAGATGGTTTACACTAAGTCTTCTAATTGAACAACATTAATGGACAAATTTATTTGACACAATCATGATTGCATTCTAAATGGGAGTAAATCTATTCATTTGTACCAATAACTCTATTATTAGAGTCCTTCAACAAAGGCAACTAGTCTACAAATAAGAAAAAGTGGTGATCCTTGCAAACCACCATATACCTATGATGGAAGATCATCAAAGAAAATTGTAAGAGCAATCTTGGACATAAGTTCACAATTGGAAGTGTACAATACAAAGTGCAAAAGAATGTTTGGAGCAAGTCATGATCTAAATGCATTTAAGCAACACATACTTTGGTTGTGCAAAATCAAGTCAAAGACGAAGCACAAAGTTTTGAGGAATCAAAGTGATTGTGTAGTTTCAATCGACAAAAAAGATGGGCAATTTTGAAGAATGCACATACAAGAGAACATTCTTGAAACTAAAGTATTGTGCAATTTTGACGTAACACAGCTGCAACGAGCATAACCAAACGGCAAAGTGGTTGGAAACTAAAGCAATGCCAAAGTTACAAAGGCGAGGAAACATCAAGATTGTTGGCACACAACAAAATGTGAATGGATAGAGTGTAAAATAAGTTTAGCTTGAATGGATGATGGAGATGGAAATGGAGTTTAAAAGACAAGTGTTCATGCTGGAATTGGATATAAAGAGTTTGGCACTAAGTTGTTTATGCAAGAGAAGGAGATAGAGATACAATTTAGCACATATTTGTCCATGAAGGATATGGAGATGATAGTGGAGACGATGATAGTCAAAAACACAATAGGAAGCTTACAAGTTTAGGCAGTTACCACTTACCTCCACCTAGAAGTTGAGACCAGATGTTAAATTAGGGAATGACAAGGAATCCTCAAATGAGTCTGTTGTCATCCTTATACACACTTGCAAACTTGAGCTAAGTCCTGCTCACTTAGTGTGTCCTCAGAGGCACAATGCCTAGGTTCAAAGCCCACGCTGTCACTTTCACTTAAACCTCTTTCGTCTAGGCTAACTCTTAGGGAAGCCAAGAAGGGTAGACCCTGGTTACTAGATGAGATTTACGATTAAGTGTTCTAAGAGTTGGTTTTAATTAGTTAAAAGGTTAAGGGGAATCTAACCTATGATGTTAATCAGCAAATGCAAGATGCAACTATCTAAGTATGAGTGTCAGACCTTTTCCTACGACAACTAAGACTAGTGCCTAAGATTGGGCAATGGGGTCAACTAGATTAAGGGAGGATTAATTACAAGTTACAAAGTATTACAACAAGATAGATACAACTTAGATACAAAGAAATGTGTGAGATATACAAGCCTAACTAGATACAAGATATACAATATTCTAACAATTGCTTGAAATGTGCAGGAAAGAAGATATTCAAAGACGAGAGATAATCAACACATCAAGCCAAGCATGCTCACAACAGATAGAATTCCGTTGGATTGCTTTTCAATGGCCAAGAAACGCAAAACACTGAAGACCCAATCAAGAGAATGCCTTCAGATGGATGCGCACTTCTTGAAGGATCACACCACAAATCAAGAACACGAGATAGATGAAAAAGCTTGAAAATGTAAAGTGTGTTCCAGATGACAAGATATAACCACTTAAGCAATAATTCTACAACACATAAAAGATAACTTGCATGTAAATTGAAAGACAATGAGATCAGTGAGCTTGCAAATGTGTAATTGTATTGCAGACGTTGTAGACTAAGGATTAAGTTAAGTGATTAGTGTGAGATTAATTTTAGCCCTATCTAGGTGTCAACCCAAAAACTCTCCTCCCCCTATTACCAAGTGGTTGTTGGATGCTTAAGAAGTGAGGCAACAAGGCCTACCCTAGCTTCACAGGACAACCCTAAGGCCGAGTACTCTGAAAAGGACGCCGGGCGCCGTAAGACCGTCCCCGACCTAGCACCTTCTGTGGTTTTCCTCAAAACCCCGTTTTAAATGGCGAAGATGGTGAGGTATGGTGTCCTATTAAGTCTAATTAATTTGTTTTAGGCCTATGATCTAAATATGGCGAAGTGTGATTGAGTGCTTGTAGCTTGCTCAACAAAGGATTGCCAAAATATTGAAGAAGAGTGTGAACCCTTAACAATGAAATTGCAGATTTAATTCTTAAGTGTTGAATTATTGCATGTAAATGTAAGAACTAAAATGCCTGTGAAACTGAGATCTGAAAAATGTTGTGAAGGTTGAAGCCTTTGAAACACAAGATCACAAGTTGAATTCACTTATAAAAGATTAGATTGCATATGAAACATAAAACAAAACATATAACTTGCGGAAATTAAAAATGATTAATTATCACTCGGAGGTACCAATACTTGCATGCATGATTAAAATATAGATCTAAGAGTGATTACTGCATGTGAAGTAAATGACTGAAATGAAAGATAAATTAACCAGTTATTTGATGCATGTGTGTTGATTAAGATTTAACAATTAGAGATTGCATATGAAGATTGTTGAATGAGAAATGGAAAAGGGAAAACCACCATACCTCCACCGACTCTAAACTAATTAGTTATGTTGGATCTATTCTAGATAAACTTCCTTTAAGCATGCATGTAGATAGCAACGATTAAACTAGCTAAGCTATGAACTGAAAAAAGGAAAGGAAATCTAACTAAAGCATGCAAAGAAAAGACTCAAAAATAAAGAAACTGCAAGCCACTTGGGTACAACTCCTTGGGCTTGCTTTTACAATGATTTGGAGTAGATAGGGAAGAAGAAAATGTTACCACGGTGAAAGGAATTGTTGGAGGGTGTGTTGTGCATGTAATTTGGGCACCATGCCCTCTTGTCCTGGCGATAAACTGCAAAAATCAGCAAGCTATTGCTTAATGATTTGAGCTGCAACACACTCGAGAAAGTTATGGAATTTCTGTTTTTTAGGCAGAAATTCCTTGCATACAAAACCAGAAAATTATATTGTTTAGTGACCTATCTAAGCATGTTAGATACCAAAAATAGAATCTGAAAGAATGAGGAAGAGGGACAGAGAATTCTAGTGAAGTGTAAGCAAAGATGAGGGTAGATTCGTCCTTGAAGCTATCCCAACAACTTCATAGACGTGATCTGCAAAACTTAAACCAAAAGTGAGATGGGACAACAGATAATATCCTGCATGCATAGACAATACAACATAGTTTCTATTATATAAGCATGCATAAAATATATAAATGGACAACTACACTATTGTCTCATCTAGCCTAGTAAACTAATTTACTTGAGCAACTATTGACCAAAACACATAAAAATTTAGAATGATAGCACCTCACAATAAGTGGCACATCCGAACTAATCTTGAACGCCACAGTTTCCTCCAAAGCAGTCTCTGTTTTATTAAATGGGAACAGGTTGTAGCATCAATGCTACTACAAGCTCTTCAAGAGCCAAGACCAGTGAAGCAATGTGAAAGAAATGAGAAAGAGAGAGAGGGATGGGAAGAATTCGGTAACATAACAATACTGTGAAAAATGATGATAAATGAGGGAGTGAGAGGTCTCTTAAATATCAAAACAAGCCAAGGAGACCCCTCTTGGATCTTCAACAAGTGTCAAACATCCAAGGGACAAGACAACTCAAAGACAAAAACGAGCCAATGAGAGACTAAGCTTTTAGGGTGAGGGGAAAAGGCAGGTGAGTGAAGTGGAGAGTGATAAAGCAAGGAAAGGAGAGGCGAAATTGGCAAGAGGAGGTCCATGCATGCCTTAAGGGAGAAGTTTCATGTTTTGAAAGGAGATGTTTCCATCTCTACGTTAGATATCCCAAAAAAACAAAGATAAAGCATGAGTTAAAAGGGAAGGGCGTGAGGATTGGAAGAAACGTGGAGGAGTGTGATGGAAAGAGGGAGGCCCACGCTTCATTTAATGGTAGGTTTCCAACTCATGCATGGAATTTCCAAAAAAACGTGAGGTAAAGCATGAGAGTGCGTGAGGTACGTGGGTTTGGAGTGTGGAGTCCACACTCCAAAGAGGACGTGGATGGATAGGAGAGGAAGGGCGCATGAGATGAGGAAGGGACCCACGCTCCAATTTAAGAGAGCTTCAAACTATTATGTGGGAGGGGGGGACGTACCATCCAAAGAGAATGCGTGGGTTATGTGAGGTGCATGAGGTGAGTGTGGGACGAGTGTGGTGGCCACACTCCCAAGTGTGAGGTGGATGGGTAAGAAGGAAGGGCACACCTCATGAGGAGGTGCCCTCACCCAAATATTAAATGATTTAATAAAAGTTCACGTGGGAAAGAGGACGTACTCTTCATATGGGTTTTAAATAAAAGGTAAGTTTAATTAAATGAGTGGGCTTAAAGGGTAGGTAATGGTTAGGAAAGGTATGGTGGGGTCCCTCTCATCATTAATGCCACTTACTTCACTTGATTTGGTCCATTATTACAAAATTGACATTTCCCCATGTCCTGGGTTTGGCAATTAAAATCGTCGTTTTCCGAAAAAAACTCCTAAGTGGACAAACAGCCTAGCAAAACTTGCCCAACTGAGTTGAAACTTGGTCCACGGGTGTAGGGGGTCTCATTAGCTTTCTTTTGAGTACAAATACCCCTATCAAAAATCTTGGGACCTAAGTTTTACATTAAATACCCAGAATTAATTAATTAATTAATTCTGAACCTTAAAAAAAACTGGCTATACTTGACGGAATTCCGCAAAACTCCGTGTGTTGTCTTACATGGTCATTTACAACATTCCTAAACACTAGCTACCTAGGAATGACTTCATTAGAACGCCTTTCACCACTTTGGAGGATTTATTGGGTGGGAGTGAAAAACTCAAGGGAGATTAACCCAGCTGGTTAGGCCACGTTAACCTCATGAGGATAAAAAACACTCAGTGAAAGGAACTCTCCTAATGAAGAAACCCTAAAGCAACTGACCTAACATGATCCATGTAGACCTATTACATTATAAACCCATGCAGGGGTGCGGAAATCCAGCTTACAAAACTATGTTGGAGCAAAAATTGCCCTATAGAACCAAATAGTCTTCGACATGTTTGCATCTGTTGATGCATATCTTCATGGTCTATGGAGTTGACCCCCTAGTTGAAGAGGCAGTCAATATCTGGCTCCACATGGGGACGTGTGTTCGATCTTCTCACATGGGACGGAGAGCATACAAGAATCCAACATCTACAAAAAGGTGCTCACCAATATCCAACATAAGCATACATATATAAATGAATAAATAACATCTACATAATGAAATAACTATTGTACAACATCATAACTATAAAATGAAACTATGATACAAAAATACATCTAAGTACATAATCACATAATAAATGAAAGAATACAAAATTGAAATACAAAAGGAGGGTTAGAGATATGTTACAACCATCCATGCACTGGATGGAATGAAGCCATAAGTGTCTGAAACATCCTTGTCCAGGATGACTCACAGAAGATCCCTTCCCAAGTTTTATTAACTTGGAATTTTTCGCGAGAAAGAACCAGACAAGAATCATGCTCGTACTTCCCTTCAACCAAATAATGGAATATGACAAGCTGTGTAAACTTTTGATACTCTGTTGCTCATAACTGCCAATGTGGAAGGCCAATCAATACTCATAATGATATGACATTCTGAAGTTGCCTTCCATTTTTCCACTATTATGTACAAACTCCTCCTTTGGCTGAGAGGTCGGGAACGAACATGTCAATGGAACCATTATACTGTTTTCCTCAAGGTTGTCGTGGTTCTCCTTCAAAGAGATTGGTTCCACAGGAGAAGGGTGGGGACTTGAATCATCTAGATATTCAACAACTTCAAACTCAAATTCCTGTACTTCCTCCAAATGAATGACTGACTCATCCATGGATTTATCCAAAATGTCCTCATGAACTTCCTTATCCTTTTCACTGTCCAGCTCAAGTTCATGGGGGTCCGGATAGTCAACATAAGTTTCTTTAAAGTCAGCTTCCATGATTTTAAATTGATCTTCCATGGCCATAAATTGTTCATTTATGGCTTCACACTGTTTATTATGGGCATACTGCATGTTCAAAATTATTTCTTTAAGCTCCTCAATGGGATCTGGTGAAGTATCTATCTCTATGTATGAATTAGTTGTTTCTATATCTGGAAGATTTTTCCTCTTCCATTTTTCCATAAAATCATCAACCAACTCGTTGTAAATTTCATCCTGATCATCCCCAAATCTTTCCAAAAAGTCATGCAGAAACTCCCGTATGGTCTTGATCGAATTATCTTCATGAAGAAGAAACCAATGACCAGCATGTGAATTTTCCAGGTCCTATCAGCTTGCCTTCTTGGTCTATCTTTGACCAAGCAAAGGCTCTAAGTTTTCTGTTGTCTTCTTTTAGTTTTCTGCTGTTTTATAACAGCCAACAGTCATGTTTAGTTTTAAGCTGTTTGTTATGGTTGTATTCTCAATTTGGGTGCTCTAGCATGTCGTTTCAGTCATAGGAAATTAGCACATGCATCTCAAATAAATACAACACACCTAATACATCTTTTATGCTGAATAACGGACAGATCTAAGAACTAATAGCATGCATTTGTAGACACAGTATTTTTGGTCAACATGACCCTGGACAAAACCCCCCCGGGGAAAACCAGTTTGAGATCTATATGTATATATGAGGAAAAGTAAATAAGGGTTACAGTAAACACAATAAACGATGGAACCTGATACAATAGCAACTCCAACTGAGTTGATACACAAGCTCTATCTGTTAGAAGCACTCCAGGATGGTGCGCCCCTCATGAAAACTGTCAGAACCACTGTAAATGCTTCAGAAATCAACTGTGATGCCAGAATGGAAAACCCCTCCACAGGAATGAAGCTCCTGCTGATGTCCTCACTCTGCAACTGACCTCACTGAAATCTGATGGCTAGAAATCCCACCAGGAAGGAATAAGCCTGCCAAAGCCATGAGCCCTCCTCAACTGAAGAACCTCTCCAATAAAATAATGAAGCAAGCTGCTCCAAGGTATCCACATGGAAAGCTAGCGGCCTCCTCCTCAAAACCTCATGCAATTGATCTCATCTCCATAGCTAGAGTCCTCCTCCTCCAACAAGCAAAACCCTCTATAAACAATGCGCCCTCCTTAGACTCCTTTGCCCCTCTTTTGGCAAGAATAGGGAAACCTAAGAATTAATGGTTGAGATCAATCCAAATCAATGGATGAGATCACACCAAATAATTCTAACTCATAACCCACTTTTGGGTTAAGTTCCCTAAGTCTACTCATGTCTCCAAAATCACCACAAAGTGATTTAATACTCACTTTTGCCAAAAGTGACCAAAATACACTTTAACCAAAGTCAAAGTGAAAATAGACAAAAGTACTAGGTACAAAGTGTCTAATCCTTCCCACATGTGCTAAGGAGGGAAAAAGCACATGGGAAACACCTCCCAAGGTAAGAATCTCAACACAACATATCCATCATCCACCAAAAGAGTCCAAGAAAACAATCGCATTAGAGCGTCCTCACAAATAGGTGAATCGTCGCAATCATTAATTAATTGCCTAAAGGCCTTGACATGAGAACAAGCATCATCACCATATTGAAAATTAAGCACATTGTCAAGAACATCATCAGGTATATCATTAGGATAACCAACTATTCCTGAAAAATCAAAAGGTTTCTGAGGGTCGCTCATTGAAAATGAAAAAATCTGGGACCCAAAAGATTACTAAGGATCCGTCAAAAAGGGAAACATGCTAAGTTTATCCACAAACCTTTTCAAGTTCAAGGATGAAACCTAACAAGCTGTGAGTTCCTTCTTGAAGAATACCTTGTCAAATTATTTTTAAAGTGCAGTCGACAGATGACAAGGTTTATCGACAAACGAGAGCATTAGATAAAGTAGAAACAAGAAGGAAAGCAAAAGTCAGATTATTAAGCTAGAACAAGAATTGGATATCAGTGAGTGCTTCTCCAAGAATTTCAAGCAGCCCACAAAGATTGCTCCTTGTAGTATGTTATCGCACAGTTTGTAGTTTAGGTCATAGGCTGAAAGATAGAGGTCAAACTGGCGTAACAGGAACCTTCCCCACCCAATGTCACCTCAATGGGGAGGTTCTTTCTGTTTAGGGAGGTTAGCCCAGGGGGGACGTCCCCGGCAACCTGGGGTTTGAAGAGGCAGAAGGTATTAAGCCAAGTTTTAGAGTTCCCTCCTCACAAGTTACCACCAGAACCAGACAGTCCAACTAATCAGCCAATAAATGAAGTGTATGCCCTATTGAAAACACCTGCGCGGAACAAGACAACAACAACACAATATATGTATGCAGGCTATAACTCAAAGGGTTAGTACTTCAATAACTATTTGATTTTATTCAATAAGCAATATAATGCAATAGATATAAAATGAAGTCAACGTTTTGTCAATTAGATATGAAGGACCATCAGTTCATCAATATCTATAGAGATGACTAAGCCAATAATATATCCAATCAACAATTTGCCAATAAATGCTTGAAATCATCATTTAATTGCTTATATTCAAATTTTGTTGCGTCAAGATGAAATATCCAACTGTGACATCAGCCCTAATTAGGTTAGTTTGGTTAGTTGGGGTTTCAAAATTTAAGGTTTTGAAAGTAGTTTTGTACACTAAGACTTCAACGTTGGAGGTCAAATATCAGTGCCTAAGGGTATATGGAGTCAAAAGATAAGGGCACAAGGTCTTGAAAGGATGAAGGCTTAAAGACTAGAGGGAAGGGTTCTAGAGTGCTGCAAAGGCAAGGCCCTAGAATCAAAACCCTAGGGGAAAGAGGCTCACTCCGGTGTTGCTTAAGTAAGGCCTCGTGCTCTTTCCTCCTTCTTTAGGTCAACTTGGCAAAACGGCTAACATAAAGAATAAATCTAAGGGAGAAAGTATTGCAAGGACAAGGCTTTCGAACCCTAGAAGATGAAAACCCTAGGTGTAGGTAACCTAGGCCTAGGACGTCACCTTCTTTCAACCTATAAACTTCAATGCTAGCTCAAGGGAAGAAGCAAGATAAGTGTAGCAAAGGCTAGGCTCAATCTCCTTTCTTCAATGGCTGAAAAAATCTCTCTCTAAGGGGACATGTAACAATGACCTACTTGTGTGCTTGTTACCTAGGGTTTTAAATCAACAATATAATAAGTAAATGCAAGAAATTACACCTACAACCATTCATTTAAGAAGTTTTGCAAGAAAATTCACTTATATATCATGAAGAGAAGCATAAGCAAACCCTAGTTGTAAACCTTCCTTGAGAGAAATGCCATAAAATGCCAAAAATATCCCTCCAATAGCAAGTGCACCTCACTTATGCAACAAATATACCCAAGAAGGGGGCAAAAATCAAACCTCACAAGTGTGAGTGAATTGTGTTATGTCAAAATGAGGGAAAACGTCCTCAATTTATATCATCCAATGACCTTTAATTAAAAATTAGGTCATTAAAACAGCCAACAAGGCTCATAACTAAAAATCATATTGTTTTACATTAAACTGCTAAAAGAAAACCCTAAATGAGCAATGAGCAAGACGTCTAGCCCATTTGAGGGAGACGTTAGCCCTTTTTAGGGCAAATCACAGCACTGGATGACAAACGTTGGCCCTCTCTGGGCCCCCAAACTCTGCCACATGTGCCAAACTGCCCTATAAAACTGCCATGTGCTGGAGGTGACGTCAAGGGCCTCTAGAGGACGTCCTGGGTCAACAGAGGGATACGTTCCACCTACAGTGGGTCAACCCCCTAGGGTTGGGCTCAGCCAAGGCGTCCTGGATGAAAATGCCCTTCTTCTTCTCTCGTGCAAAGGCTCGACCAATCACTGTCCTGTCTCTGCCCCTGATGAGGTCCCAGCAACCATCTGATGGGCTCTTCAGCCCCATGGAGGTCCGAACTAATCATCTCCCCATGTGTACCGGTCCACCTGGTACCTGTCCATCGGGCATGGTCCTGCACATCAAAAACTTCGCCCTCCATGGGCTCATTAGTCCTCGGGATCATAGCAATGTCAATCATATTTCATCATTAATTTTATCAAATGCATGCATAAAACCCCTAACATATCATCTAGTAGCTCAAAGACATTACAATGACCTACTATACAAAGCTGAAGAAAAAGACAAAGTGCCCTATTGGGCCAGCATCCATAAGAAGAGGAAAGTTTCCAAAGGATATCATCCAAGCCATGTAATACGAGGAGATGTGGTTTAAGGATGTCCAGATATAGTGAAAGACAGGGGTGAATATTATCCGTGGGTGCCTTTGTAGGAGGCGAGCTATACCTGTCATGGATGCAATTCTTTCCAAGCGCTTTATTGCCTTTATTCTTTCTTTTATTTATTGTTCTTTCTTTCTTTTTATTTCAAGGTCTAACTAGAGGACACTGCCTTGGCGTGGTGACCAGAGCTAACAGTGTTACCCACGAGTACTTTCACAGAGATGATAAGGTTGGCTCGTGATGAGACCCCCTTTTCCTTGGCCATGCAACCAAAGATCATTGCCCTGGCATGGTAACTAGATGATGGCAATGTCATACTGCTAGGTACCTATGAACATAATGGGCTGGTTCGTGATGAGACTCCCCATCCTCTTGGCTAGGTCTTGTTTTTTGTTATTTTTCTTCGGGTCCCTCTTGTTTCTTATTGAAAGGGCCTTTTATTGCCTTCTCAAGAATCCCTGGGCGAGGCATCTATAGGTTTTATTTGTATGGCTTTTGTCTCTTACCAGCTGCTTTTACCCCCTGGGCCTTTAGCCCCTTCTTCCCACAGGATAAAGTGTAACCCCACAAATAGGTCATCTTAATGTCCGGACTAGGGGAAAGGGATAGATGGATGGGAGATAAGATGTAAAAATGATAATATGATGGGAGCGGACGATGGCTCTTCAAAATCCCCCCTGGTGGCTAACCAAAACCAATGGATACAAGCTTGCTAGGGTACCCCGTTAATCCCCCCAACCATGGTTAAGTGGGTCAATGTAAGATCCAAGTAGTCATCAGAAATTAAAGGAATCTGATGCATATATCTGAAAGTTATAATGATCAAACATGACACATACCATGATACCTGGACCAATTACCTCATGGAGCAACAGCCTTCTCCGATACAAGTCCAAGCCGAAGGTGATGGATGTTGTTGCTGCTGACAGGACAAGTCTAATGAAGAAGAAGAAACATGGGCCCTCCAGGGCCATGCTTAGGTCAATCCTGCTCTCGGTACTCCATGTCTAGGTCCTGTGGGCCTCGAGACATGATCTCCTAGTTATCCCTAGAAATCGGGGATAACATAGTATACCCGATAGATTTGTTAAATGGAGTCACCACTTGGGAAAAAATCACACGAAATCAACCAAAGCAAGTTCAAAGAATTTTAGTGACTAAAGTTTTTATTAGTTCTAAAAGAATAAGTTAAGTCGTTTTGACCAAGGATAAATGACTTATCCCCGGCAACGGCGCCAAAGATGTTGTCGTCCTTTTACACACTTACAAATGTGAGCTAAGTCCTACTCACTTAGTGTGTCCTCAGAGGCACAATGCCTAGGTTCAAAGCCCAGGCTGTCATTTTGACTTGAACCTCTTCCGTCTAGACTAACTCCTAGGGAAGCCAAGGGGGGTAGACCCTAGTTACTAGATGAGATTTACAATTAAGTGTTCTAGGAGTTGGTTTTAATTAGTTAAAAGGTTAAGGGGAATCTAGCCTATGATGTCAATCAGCAAATGCAAAATGCAACTAGCCTATGAGTGTTTTTTCCTTAAGTAATTAATTTTGTTTTTTCAGCGATTTTAATTACTTGAGTTTTCACTCAAATTTCCTCCAAAGTGGTGAAAGGCATTCTAATGATCAAGCCCAATAGGTAACTAAGGGCTACAAGTGTTTTAAATGACCATGCTAGACATCTCCTAGAGTCTTGCGGAATTCTGTTAAGTTTTGATAGGATTTTTTAATAATTAAAATTTCCCGTAAATTGGAAATTTTTAATTATTTTTAATGTAAAATGTAAAAATTTGGTCCTTGAGGATTTTGTATAGGGGTATGGGTACTCAAATCAAATAGCTTATGACCCCCTACACCCTTGGACCAAGTTTCATCTCAATTGGACAAACTTTGCTAGGTCAATGTCCATGAGGAGTCTAAGTCAGTAAAAAATCAGTAAATAATTGGCTAAATTAAAAATGTCAAATTTTGCCTAAAGTTGTAAAACATGAGAAAAGGGGGAAAATTGTTTCCTAAGTCTTTTCTATGTAGTAGGGGATCAAATAAATCAAATCCCCCCTTTCCTACTGTTGACCGCCTCTTCAACTAGGGGGTCAACTCCATATACCATGAAGATATGCATCAACAGATGTAAACATGTCGAAGACTAATTGGTTCTACAGGGCATTTTTTTTGCTCCAGCACACAGATTTGTAAGCGGGATTACCGCACCCCTGCGCGGGTTTATAATGTAATAGGTCTACATGGATCATGTTAGGTCAGTTGCCTTGGGGTTTCTTCATTAGGAGAGTTCCTTTCATTGAGTGTTTTTTATCCTCAGGAGGTTAATGTGGTGTAACCAGCGGGGTTAATCTCCCTTGAGTTTTTCACTCCCACCCAATAAATCCTCCAAAGTGGTGAAAGGCGTTCTAGTGAAGTCATTCCTAGGTAGCTAGTGTTTAGGAATGATGTAAATGACGATGTAAGACAGCACGCGAAATTTAGCGTAATTTCGTCAAGTATAGCCTGGTTTTTTTTAAGGTTCTGAATTAATTAATTCTAGGTATTTAATGTAAAACTTAGGTCACGGGATTTCTGATAGGGGTATGTGTACTCAAAAGAAAGCTAATGAGACCCCCTACACCTGTATACCAAGTTTCAACTCAATCAGACAAGTTTTGCTAGGTTGTTTGTCCACTTTAGGAGTTTTTCGGAAAATGGCGGTTTTAATTGCCAAACCCAGAACATGGAAAACTGTAAATTTTGTAATAATGGACCAAATCAAGTAAAGTAGGTGTGATTTTAATGAGGGAGACCCCACCTAACCCACCTAACCTACCCACACCCTTTACCTACCCTTTTACCCACACTTTAATTTATTACTCACTTTAATTATTTCTCACCTTAACTATTCACGTCCCCTCTTAAAATACGACCGTCACATACATTTGACTTGGACCTTTCATTTAATTGGAACATGGGACCCTCCTTGCTTACGTCCCTCTTACCTTCCATGTTCAAGTGAGGAGTGTGCTCTACACTCTCCTCCTCACACTCTCCCACGCCTTCACCCTCACGCATTTACTTAAACTTCACGCTTTCCCTCACATAATTTTGGAAACTCTCTTTAATTGATGCGTAGGGACTCCCACTTTCACCCATACGCTCTTACTCTTCCACTCACTGTTACACATAAAAAATACTCACTTCGATAGTGTCGCAAGTGTCGTCATTACAAGTGTCGCAAGTGTCGCATTTTGCTCACAAGTGTCGCAAGTGTCAAGGAAAGCATACTGCCATGATGCCTATGTCGCACCTATAACGACATGAGAAGGACACTTAACACACATCAAACACTTGATTTGGAAGAGGAGGAATGGTTAACTGGGTTTATGAACCTCTTGCCATCTGAAAGAACCTAAAAAACTGAATTTTTGGAGGAGAGCGCTCCCCTATACCTCTCTCAGGAGTGTTGGCGCTCCCCTATACACTATTTGGGAACGTTATAGCACTGCATCATCCCTTTTGAAGGAGCGCTCCTACTCTTAGGAGTGTTGGCGCCCCACTAAAGCCTACTTGGGAGCGTTATAACGCTCTGATGGCCCTTTTGAGGGAGCGCTACCTATTCTGGGCAGCAGTTGATTTGTTGAGAAGAATGGGGGAAGGATCCCTTCAATCCCTGAAGGCAGTTGGATTCGAATCCCTATCCAAACCATGATCACAGGGCAGATCCATAACTAAAGGAGGAAAATCCTCAACTTACTCCAAGGATATCTCAAGTAGTTGGGCCTCTCCAAGGCTATATAAGCAAGCTTTCTCATGGTGAGAGGGGAGCTGGAAATAGAGAATTACACCAAACTTATGATCTCATAAGTGGTACTGGAACAGAGATGATTTGGGAAGCAAGAGACCTATGATCTCATAGGGAACAATTGGTGAAGCTATCGTCACTCTGATCGTGGATCTTTTGAGCAAGGGTTAGACAAGGAGGACTTGACGGAACTGTCGCATTCCATCTACGGTTGTAAGTAATGTTTTGTCCTCCTTAATATGATTTGTTTGGCCTGTTTCTTTCTAATTCGTCCTCAATCTCACATGAATTTGTCTCTTTAGTAGATAGATCTATTTCGGACTAATCTTGATAGAGTAGGAAGTGGTCGTACTTTGTTTGTCTACAGGGCTTATCGAGAAGCTCAGGATTGGAGTTCAACTCGGAGAGTGCAGGGACAAACACCGGTAAAAGGTACATCTTTCCTCCTTCCTCTTCACACACTAGTCCACCTAGATCTAAAAGGAAGTCAGTGACCATGATAAGCACTTTCTGTCTTAGAGTTAAGAGTCTAGCTCTTTGAGGAGATCTACCTGTCCGCAGGAAGATTTTCCTTCAACAGAAATTGGCGACTCCACTGGGGAATCGAATCGAAACTTTCGATTTTTCCTCATAGACCTTGTCTTACCCTTTTGGTTGTTTTCAGACCTTGTTCACCCCATGTATTTGATTTCACATGCTGATTGACTCCTTACCCCACCACACTCAGCTTGACTATCAAAATTTGATTGAAATTTTGGGTTTTTGGACATTTTTATGAGTTTTTAAGCCTGGCGCCCCTGTACCCACGTTAGCAGAGCGCCAGCACTCCCTGGAAGTGTTAGACAGAGCTTTATAACACTCTGGTGGCCCTTACACCAGAGCGCCATCCCTTTTTTGCAAAAAATCTTTTTCAGAATTGCATTTTCAGAGGTCCAGACCCTGTTTTTTCACTAGCTGAGATTCTTTGTGATTCAATGCTTCTTCCCATTGAACTTTGACATCCCTCCTTCTGAAAAATAAGCACTTTGTTGTTCAGAGTTGGTGACCTTCTTCCGTATTTTTGAGTTTTTTGCAGTTGAGAGCTTGAAATCAATCCACTGCTTTCTTCTCTCCTATCCGACTGAGCGGAAACTCTGGTGAAGGACATCAGAAGTTTGTGACTCTTCTCATTTGGTTCTTTGAGGTCATCTTGTCCAATCTCTTTCTCCTTCCTTTTGCGTTTTTTGGTTTTCTTTCTCTTATTTGATCGCAAGAAGGGTGTGTTGTTTGTGTGAAATCTGTTCGTGCTTGTCATAGGGTAGTTGACAGGAGAATCATCATTCGCATACAAACGACAAGGATACATCTTAGTGATTAGTTTGCATATTAGAAGATATTTATGAAATGTTGTAGCATTATATTGGATCTGATTGAGAACAAAATTGATTGAGGGCATTCCTTATTAGTGTTTGATAGTGAAAATGACTCTTTTGCTTATCATCTTTTATGCATTTTTTGGGAATTGAGTCGTCATTCCATCAGTTTCACTTTCATACACCCTCTGAGTAAACAACAGCCACTAAAATCAACGCTTAACTAAAATTTATCAGACTTTTTACATCTTTGTTAGCAAACCTACATTAGTTTAAGGTGTAGGGCTTTGGAATAGGTTGAAAGGATAACTTTCCAAAGCTATTAAACAAACTTAGTATCTTGCGGTAGGGAGAGTCAAATCCAATTGTCGTATTGGCTTGCTGGGATCCCCCTCTCACACAAGGGTTACGCACGAGGTCGCATTCGGGTGAGTTACGGAGATTATCCCTCCGTGGCCCAACCGTTTGTAGTGGTCGGATCGTATATTGGGGGTCACTGGAAGGTATACCCACGATTATGTGTGGGAGCCTTTCAAGCTGATTTCGGACTTGTTATCCTACCCATACGTTCCAACTGGACTGTCGACTGTACCCGCCTAGGGGCTGACTACGAGTTGGTGACCTTAGTAGCCACAATCTTTAGGGTCTCACACAAGGTGACGGTAAAGGGAAGTCTCACTGTACCTGGAACAGACGTTGGTCAAACTCACTCGAGCTCCTTGGAGGGTAAATCCACAATTACTCGTGGAAGCTTGGACCGAGGCGTAAGTCCGTTAAGCAGGTCGCCAACGTAACTAATCCACCCGCTCTATCCCCGCCCCTTCCTATTTTGATCTCGCGACGTTGGATTTCATCACCAACTAGTGGTTTCATCGTGGGAAGGTTTTGTTTGAATGATTGCTTCTCAGATTCATAGTGTGTGTTGTTTGTTTTACTTAGTGGACCTTAGGTCGAGTCAGTGTTAATGGCATCGAATCCTGAGAGTACCAATGGAGGAACCCCTTCTTCTGGGGAACCTTATACCTTTCCTTCGTTTGGAAACTTTGGTCCTCCATATGTTGCCACACTGAGTCTTCCAGGACTCACCATCGGATTACCAGTTTGGTTGTTCCCCACTCCAGTGATCCTGAATCCTCCCAATGTTTCAGCTGCACCTAATACTTTGGATGTCAATACACCACCCACACATCAACCTCATGTCGACTTTTCGCCTTCTTCGTCCATCAAGTCTCCTTCCATTTCTCCTTCTTCACCTAGTGAAAGCTCTAAAGCAAGTAGCCAGGTTGATCAGAAGAAGAAGAAATGGAAAGAGAAGACGAAGAAGAGCCCGAAAAGGACCAAGGCCCCAACAACATCAGATGTTGGCTCTAAGATACCAGTTACTGTTAATAGTACTGGGAGTGCTGAGGAGGTCAACAAGATTAAAATGAAGAATCTGAAACCCAAATTCCCTTGCAGTCTTTGTAAGGGTGACCACTTTCTAAGGGATTGCCCCGGTCTTATCAAGGTCTTAGAAATGTGGTCTTCCACGTCGTCGACTTCTGCTAGACATGCCGATGATACCCCGTCAACTAGTGACATTAAGGTTGGTAAGAAGAAGAAAACTGTCAAGTTCCCTTGCATGTTATGTAAAGCTGATCATTACTCTCACCTTTGCCCTCGTATCGACGAGGCTTCCTCTCTTTTGGAAAAACTTCAACTTCCAAAAGGTTATCGTAAGCTTTCCCCCGACCCATTGTTAGTTGATGGACTGGTCAATCCGGTTCCATCCTCGATCAGTCCAGTTGATCAGGTGGTCAATCTAGTTTCCTATTCGATTGAACCACAAACCCAAGTGGTCGATCCGTTTTCATCCTCGGTCGATCCCACTCTCCCGTTAGAGGGTGACACCAAAGTGGTCGATCCGGTTTCACCGTCGATCGATCCCATTCCTCCATTAAGGAATGCTAAAGTGACTGATCCAGTTTCTTCCTCGGTCAGTCCCACTCTTCCTCTGAAGAGTGACAAAGTGGTCGATCTGGTTTCACCGTCGATCGATCGCATTCCTCCATTGAGGAATGCTAAAGTGACTGATCCAGTCCTTTCCTCGGTCAGTCCCACTCTTCCTCTGAAGAGTGTCAAAGTGGTCGATCCAGTTTCGCCATCGATCGACCCCATTCCTCCATTGAGGAATGCTAAAGTGACTAATCCAGTAATTTCCTCGGTCAGTCCCACTCTTCCTCTGAAGAGTGCCAAAGTGGTTGATCCAGTTTCGCCATCAATCGATCCCATTCCTCCATTGAGGAATGCTAAAGTGACTGATCCAGTCCTTTCCTCGGTCAGTCCCACTCTTCCTCTGAAGAGTGCCAAAGTGGTCGATCCAGTTTCGCCATCGGTCGATCCCATTCCTCCATTGAGGAATTTCAAAGTGATTGATCCAGTCCCTTCCTTGGTCAGTCCTTCCCTTCCTCTAAAGAGTGCCAAAGTGGTCTATCCAAGTCCACCACTGGTCTATCCAGGTCCACCTTTGGTCGATCCAAGTCCACCATTGGTCGATGCTACTCTCCCTCTAGAGAGTAAACCCGATACTGCCCACGTTTTTCTCATTGATATAGACTCTACCGTGTTGGGGGGCATCCCTCCTCCTCCTGTGAAACCCCCTCCAAGTACTGACGCCATCCTTTCTGATCGGGGTGCGCTAACTGGACCTCGTCTTCCCTCTCACATTCCTTTCCAGATTACAGTACAGGTTTGTGGTCGGGACGTTCCTCAAACGCTGATAGATGAATGTGCGTCCATTAGTATTTTGTCTTCTATTGCTTGGTACGCTTTGGGTTTTCCACAGCTTGCGTCGGTTACACAGAATCTGTTAGCTTTTAACAAAAGAACTAGTCAACCTTTAGGGATCCTTCCTCAGCTTCCTGTAACTTTGGGAGGGAAAACTGTCTTTATTGATGTCATGGTAGTCCGAGACCCCTTGGATTTCGCTTTACTCCTTGGGCAGGATTCTGTCTATGCTATGAAAGCTCTTGTATCCACTCTTTTCCGTGTGATATATTTCCCTCACGATGGAAGAATTCTGACTATTGATCAACTTTCACTCATCGGCCCCGACTGGGTTACCTCCCTAAGTGGTTCTTATATGCAAAGAGTATCACCCCCGTCGCATGTCAATTATGTGGCATTGTCTCCCATGACCTCAACTTCCTTGGTTTTTTGAAAAGTATAGGTAAAATCTCACCTCCTTGTTGCCACTGGTTGGAAGTAATCTGTTGTGACAATTGCAAGGGCAACAATTGGAAATGACTCTTAGTGTCATAGATGGGATCCAGGTCATGACCAACTATATCCCACCTACGTCTCCCAACATGTATGAACTCATCAAAATCAGCTATGTCAATATCTGTATCATAACGTGGAGGAGTCAAAACATCCAATACTTTTCTACTCTATGTGTCATAAGGCAAAGAACCACTAAAAACTTGGAAGGGGGAACAATGTACCTCGCTTAATCCTTCCTGTGCAAGAGCTTCAAGTATTTGGATAGCATCATCAGGTGGAAGATCTGCCTCTACATCTTCAGTCTTGAGACATAGGGGATCTAGCTCGTCCAAGGGTTCCACTCCTTCTTCATTCTCTGACTCATAGAACAAGGTATCATCAAAAGAATCAAAATGACTTACCTCATTTTCTTCATATTGTGCAGGAGTGACAGGATCTTGGAGAGCTTCATCAGACTGAGGAGCGATTACTGGTGCTTCATCCTCATGATTCAGGTTTCTGGTTACATCTTTGTTGCATTCTATTGGATTATGGGAGAGATCTTGCTCCTCTTCAAGGGGTTGACAATGGTCTTCACAAACCTCGTCTCTTATATCAGAGGATTCTTGGTACTGATCATGATAAGATCTTCTGAGATCTTCTACAATCTCAGCGGTGAATCCTTTGTGGTGTAAGGTTACCATGAGGTTTCGAAGGACATCTTCATACGTTTGGCAATCTGGCTTAGTAAGGTCGATAAACTTATTGATGAGGTGTATGAAAGATGATATACCCTTGTCCTTGCAACAACTCTTACAACGCTTTTGTAAGTAGGATGGCAAGGTGAGTAAGAACAACTTTATAAGAGCATCCTCTCCTCCCAACCTTATCTCACTCAAATGCTCCAAAAAGCTTACTATGTGAGGAGCCGGGAGGCCCAAAAACGTTGGAGAGTTATCTAGCCATTTGTTATCAAAGTAATTTGGGTATCCTTGAAAACTTCTGAAATCAATACTTGGATACATTTGTTCCCAGTGTGCCATGATCCCATAATTTGAAAATATCACAGAAGGTAATGTGGCACCCTAAGAAAATTTAGTGGAGTCGCCAGATAGTTTTCCTGAAACTACCAAAGAATAGGGGGAATAAGGTCTAGTGGAGTCACCAGGTGAGCTTGTAAGAGAAGGTCTTTGAGGCAAGGCTTGCCAAAAGATTTGTCGTTGAGGAAGATTGACTCAGTGTTCCCCGGCAACGGCGCCAAAATGTTATCGCTCAGTTTGTAGTTTGGGTCGAGTAGCTGAAGGGTAAAGGTCAAACTGGCGTAACAGGAGCTTCCCCACCCACTGTCACCTCGATGGGGAGCTCTTTCTATTTAGGGTGGCTAAACCCAAGGGAGACGTCCCTGGCAATCTGGGGTTTTGAAAGGCAAAGGTCTAAAGGATCAAGGCAAGTTTTCCCTTTCACAGATTACCGCCAAGAAGATAGTCAAAAGAAGATACACCACAGAGGAGGCACCTGTTTGCGAGACAAGGAAACAATAACACCATGCAACAGTGGTTAATACTTCTTTAATCAATGACTATCAATATTATATATGAACACATACAGCAGTAATTATTGACGAAGTGAATGATTGCAATAATAACTATGGCTTATAATATTACTTCTCAATAAATACAGGATGATATAGCATTCAATAGAGATGATTAATCCTTGAATTAACACAATGCATCGAATATCATTAAATACTCATATATAACAGGAGTGTTGCGTCACTATGCTAGAGGTGACGTCAGCCTTGTTCTAGGGTTAGTAATATAGACAAAGAGATCAATGTTTTAGAAATAGGACAATGAAATTTATCAACACATCAATGTCTATCAAATTTATCAACACATCAATGTCTATCATCAGATGACTAGGCCGCTATGTTTTCTATCAACCAAAGGCTCAAATAAGGCATGACGTCATCATTAATCTAGGGTTAGTAGACGTTAGGGTTAGTTAGCGTTTCAAATTTAAGAGTTTTGAAAGAGTTGTTTTGGCACCACAAGCTCAACGTTGGAGAGATAGACTAGTGCCTTAGGGTATTATGGAGTCAGAAACAAGGTCAAGATCTTGGGAGAATCTAAATCTAAGGACTGGAGAGTTAGGTTCTATGGTGTTACAATGGCAAGGCCCTAGAATCAAAACCCTAAGAGGAGGAGGCTCATTCCGGTGTTGCTTAAGCAAGGCCTCATGCTCCTCCCTCTTTCCTAAAATATCCTTGGCAAAACGGCTAGCTTTAAAACACAAATCTAAGGGTGAAAAGTGTTGCAAGAGAAAGGTCCTTCAAACCCTAAAAGTCAAAACCCTAGGTGTAGAATTAACTAGGCCTAGGACGTCTTCTTTCTTCGATTTATGTTCAAAAGCTAACTCAGAAAAAGGATGACTAGTGTAGCAACGGCTAGGCTAAATCCTCCTTAATCAATGGCTAAAACTAGTTTCTCACTCATGGGGACATATAGCAAGGACCTACTTTTGTGTTTGCTACCTAGGGTTTCAAGATTAAGCAATATAATAGCAATGTAACAATAAATGCAAGAGATTTAACCTACAACCATTCAATTAAGAAGTTTTGCATGAGAAATACACTTACAAATCATGAAGAGAGCTTATCAAACCCTAGT
>ML796384.1:189436-203830 GCA_009831015.1 Picea engelmannii
TTGTGCTTGGATAGAAAGGTGCGGCCTAGTCTTCTCATCATAGCCGTGGAGTTTTATTGCCCTTTTGCTGGTTGAATTTGTCAAAACGTCACTCCTTGGCTAGCTAACCCTAAACTGCAGACAACAAAATTTATATAGGTGACATCACATGTTTAGATATCTTGTTTATACCTGCAACGTTGTGACTTTTATCATCTATTTTGGTTGACATTGAGTTATTGATTGCATTTGTAAGCTGATTGATAAAACGTTGAGCTCTTTGTCTTCATCTTAACCTAAATTTAAAGCTGATGTCATACCTATAGCAGCAACAATATAGGTGACGCAACAACTTTATGTATGTGAGCTGATTTGAGACATTTATTGCATTGTGATAAAGGATTGATATTTAATATTGAATGCTCTCATCTCCTTATGCATTTATTGAAGAAGTAATATAAATCTTTGCTTTTGTTTAACCATCATTGACTTCGTCAATAATAGCATTGATCATTTGCTCATATATGTATTGAAGGATAGTCATTGATTTTATGAAGTACTAACCCACTGCAAGCACATACTCTAGTTTTCTTTGTCTTGTCTCGCAAATAGGTGCCATTCAGTGGAACATTTTCTTCTTGACTATCTCATACTTGGCTGTAATCTGTGAAAGGGAACCTATTACCTTGATCCATTATCTTTAGCCCTTCATTAACCCAGATTACATAGGGACGTCTCCCTTGGACTAGCCCTCCTTAATAGAAAGAGCCCCCCATCGAGGTGACAATGGGTGGGGAAGCTCCTGTTACGCCGGTTTCAAAGCCTTGACTCAAGCTAGCTAAACCCTTCCTACAAACCGTGCGATAACAGTATGGACTTGGAGGTCAAACTCATTTCGGGTTGAGGTCATGTGTTATTTGCAGAAGACTCATGGTGTTGATATGTTACAGGACTATATTTCACAGGGCATTGCAGTTCACATCTTGATATGCGATCCAGGGATTGGAGTGTTTGGTAGTTCAGTGTTTGATGGAGTTCAATTTCAAGTAAAGCAGTTACTTGAAAAATTGACTGAGGTTCTATTGCCATTGATCATTCTACTCATCAGGAGCATTTGCGTGTCATGCATGGTGAGCAATTGGAGGGGCCACATCTTGAGGGGAGCCTACCTTGTGTCACACGGGTGGATATGGGACCCCGGTATTATATGTAGATTGATTCAGTTATTTCTTGATGATAAGCAATATTCTAGCAAGGAGGACTGTAATGTCCCCATTTTTGGACATTATTACATTACAGAGTGTTATGCCTACCAGAGTAGCCAGATGGGGGTGACAGCACGTTCAAGAGATATAGAGGGATTTTATTGCGCCCTGTTATCCCCGATTTCTAGGGATAACTAGGAGATCATGTCTCGAGGCCCACAGGTCCTAGACATGGAGTACCAAGAGCAGGATTGACCTGAGCATGGCCCTGGGGGGGGCATCTTTCTTCTCTTTCATCAGACTTGTCTTGTCAGCAGCAGCAGCATCCATCACCTTCGGCTTGGACTTGTATCGAAGAAGACTCTTGCTCCATGAGGTAATTGGTCCAGGTATCATGGTATGTGTCATATTTGATCATTATAATCTTTAGATATATGCATCGAATTCCTTTTGTTTCTAACGACTGCTTGGATCTTACATTAACCCACTTGACCATGGTTGAGGGGATTGACAGGGTATCCTAGCAAGCTTGTACCCATAGGTTTTGGTTTGCCACTAGGGGGGAATTTTGAAGGGCCATCATCTACTCCCATCATATCATCACTTTTACATCTTATCTCCCACTCATCTGCCCCACTCCCCTAGTCCGGGCATTAGGATGATCTGTTTGTGGGATTAGACCTTATCTCGTGGGAAGAAGGGGCTAAAGGCCCAGCAGGTAAAAGTAGTTGGTAAAACATAAAAGCCAAAAATGAAACCTAGAGATGCCTCGCCCAGGGATCCCCGAGAAGGCAATTAAAAGCCTCTCAGCAAGAAATAAGAGGGACCCGAAAAAAACAACAAGACAAGACCTAGCCAAGAGGATAGGGGGTCTCATCACGAGCCAGCCTATTATGTTCATGGGTACCTAGCAGTATGACATTGCCATTATCTGGTCACCATGCCAGGGCAGTGACCTTTGGTTGCATGGCCAAGGGAAAGGGGGTCTCATCATGAGCCAGCCTTATCATCTCTGTGAAAGTGCTTGTGGGTAACACTGTCAGCTCTGGTCACCATGCCACGGCAGTGTCCTCTAGTTAGACCTTGAAATAAAAAAAGAAAAAAGCAATAAAGAAAGAAAGAATAAAGGCAATAAAGGGCTTGGAAAGAATTGCATCCATGACAGGTACAGCTCGCCTTCTACAAAGGCACCCACAGGTAATATCGTACACCCATGTCTTTCACTCTACCCATATGTCCAGACATCCCTTGACCTCATCACCTCGTGTTACATGGCTTGGATGATTTCCACTGGAGACTTTCCTTTTCTTATGGATGCTGGCCCAATAGGGTATTTTGTCTTTTTCTTCGGCTTTATATAGTAGGTCATTGTAATATCTTTGAGCTATTGAATGATATATCAGGGGTTTTATGCATGTATTTGATAAAATTAATGATGAAATGTGATTGACATTGCTATGATCCCTGTGACTGATGAGCCCATGGAGGGTGAAGTTTTTTATGTGCAGGACCATGCCCGACAGACAGGTACCAGTTCGACCAGTACACATGGGGAGATGATTAGCTCGGACCTCCATGGGGCTGAAGAGCCCATCAGATGGTTGTTGGGACCCTATCAGGGGCAGAGACAGGACAGTGATTGGATGAGCCTTTGCACATGAGAAGAAGAAGGACGTTTCACCCAGGACACTTTGGCTGAGCCCAGCCCAGGGGGGGTTGACCCACTTAAGATGGAACGTTTTCCTTTTGGTGACCAGGACGTCACCCAGGATGTCTTGACATCTCCTTGAGTGTGTGGCAGTTTGACAGGACGGCTGGCACGTGTGGCAGCTTGGAGGCGCCCAGGAAGGGCTAACGTTTGACTTCCGGATGCTGGACTAGCCCCAAAAGGGCCTAACGTCTCCCTCGGAGGGGCTTGACGTCTCATTTTTTGCTCATTTATGTCTTTTACTTAGCAGTTAATGAAAAAACAGTATAATTTTGGTTTGTAGCCTTGTCAGCTATTTTTGATGACCCAATTTTAATTAAAGGGTCATGATACACTATATATTGAGGATGTTTTTCCCTCATTTGAACATAACAACACAACTCACACTTGTGAGATCTGATTTTTGCGCCCTACTTGGGTATTTGGTCTTTTAAAGTGAGGTGCACTTGTTGATGGAAGGATTTTCTTGGCATATTTGGCATTTCTCTCGAGGAAGGTTTACAACTAGGGTTTGCACATGCTTTTCTTCATGATATGTAAGTGTTTTTCCTGCAAAATTTCTTGATTGAATGGTTGTAGGTTAGTATTCTTGCATTTACTTATAAATTTGTTGATTTTAAAACCCTAGGTGACAAGCACACAAGTAGGTCCTTGTCTCATGTCCCCTTAGAGAGAAATTTTCAACCATTGAAGAAGGAAGAAAGAGCCTAGCCTTTCTACACTCTTCTCACTTCTTCCCTTAAGCTAGCTTTGATTTTAAAGGTTAAAAGGAGGGTGACGTCTTAGGCCTAGGTTATCTACACCTAGGGCCGTCCATCTTCTAGGGTTTTAGTGATAGAGCCTTGCCATTGCAACACTCTCCCTCACTTGATCCTCTTGTTTTATCTCTTCTCATATGCTAGCCATTTTGCCAAGTTTGACCTAAAGAAGGAGGAAAGAGCACGAGGCCTTGCTTAAGAAACACCGGAGTGAGCCTCTTTCCCCTAGGGTTTTGATTCTAGGGCCCTGTCATCGTAGCACTCTAGAACCCTTCCCTCTTGTCTTTAGCCTATTACTCCTTCAACCTTGCATCCTCTCCTTGAATGACTCCATATACCCTTAGGCATTGATCTTAGACGCACAACGTTGAAGTGGTAGTGCTCAAAACAATTCTCAAAACTTTAAATTTTGAAACCCTAACTAGGTTGACGTCACAGTTGGTTATTCCATCTTGACGCAGCAAATATTGATAATAAGCAATTAGATGATGATTGAAATCATTTATTGAGTAAAAGTTTGATTAGATGCATTGTTGATTACATCATCTCGATAGTTATTGATGAAATAATACTTTTCCATTGCTATATTGATAAAACGTTGATCTCATTAATACCTGTTGTTTCATTTGCTTATATATAATTGTCAGATAGTCATGTGAAGTACTAACCCATTTATTATAGCCTGCATATATATTCTTTTATTATTGTCTTGTTCCGGGCAGGTGTTCTCATCGGGCATACACTTCATTTATTGGCTGATTAGCCGGACTTTTTGACCTTGGTGGTAACCTGTGAGGAGGAACTTTTGCCTTGACCTTCACACTTCAGCCTCTTCAAAACCCCAGGTTACCGGGGACGTCTCCCCTAGGCTAACCTCCCTAAATAGAAAGAACCTCCCCATTGAGGTGACATTGGGTGGGGAAGGTTCTTGTTACGCCAGTTTGGCCTCTATCCTCCAGCTTTTTGGACCTAACTACAAATTGTGCGATAGCACGCCCGACTTGCATCGTTCATCATATTTCATCATCAGGATCCATTCCGCACAACTTGGCTTTGGTTCCGTTGCATTCCGACGATTTCTGTAATTTTGAGTTATTATGGGTCATATATTAATTAATTTCACTAAGAAGGTCATTTGGGGCATAATACTTGGAGAAACCTCTTAATGTAATAGCTTATCGGAATCAAGAGGAAGAGCACTACAGGAATAGATGATGAGAAGTGATTTTCAGTGGCCAGAGAAGCCACAGGGACAAATAAATTACTTTTTAGAGGAAAAAGGTTAATTAATTAATAAAGTGATTTAATTAAAAGAATAATAAAAATAAGGTGAACAAGGGGGATAAAAGAAAGATAGGGGCCTCTATTCTCTCATTATGTTGTTTATCATTTTGATGTCTGGTTTCTTGCTAGAAAGCCCATGCACTTGGGGATTTTGAGGGTTTGGACTGAACAAACCATAGAGATCAACTCGGTGGTGAAAGATCCCACAAAACCTGGTCCAAGCTTGGTCACGGAGGTGAAAGATTCCTCCCTCGCCATTCTACATCAATTATTATCCAATTCAGAGGCATCTTGAGGAAAGAGGGTGCAGCATAGAGGGTTTCTACAAAGAGGGAGCACCAGTGGGAAAAGGAGAGTTTGATTTGGTTTGTGGAGATTGGTTTTGGGCCAGATCTTGGTTGGAGGCTCTTGGCCATCATCATAGCGCCTCTTTTGGCACTTGTGGGAATTTCCTAACCTCCAGAATCATTAGATTGGAGAGATGGGCGAATTTCCTATTGAGGGGCGCACTAGGGGTTAGGGAGACACTCTTTTGGGAGCAGATTTGGTCTCTACAATTGGGGTAACTCATCATATCTTCCAGCCTGCTCATTCTACACAGTTTGGTATCAGTTTGCAAGGGTTTTGGAGCCTTATCTAAAGAGGGCGAAATTCTATGGGAATCTACAGCTAGTGAGAGCGCAACTTCAGCAAGAGGAGGTTTGGTATTCAGCAAGAAAAGTAGTTGATCTACAAGATCTTTTGCATGCAGCCTAGGAGGGCTATTAGGAGCACATATATTTGTTTTCTATTATATATTGGAGGCATCTTCAACTACATTGTCATTCTGCTATCTATGTTCCAGATCTGCTAACTATTGTATGGAGGTTAGCTATCTTTAATAAGTAAAATCAGATCTGAATTTGTGGACATTTCATTGTGTATATCTATTGCCTTTATTGTTTGTTATTTGCCATGTCTATCACAAACAATTTCTGTATGCAATAAATCATAAGCAAACTCAAGCACAAGACAAAGATACAAATTGTTTGATGAAATGTTTCAATGAGTTATGCTGTCATAATTATAACAGCAAGTTAAATAACCAAACAACAGACATTTTGGGAGCTACAAGAAGTTTGAAAACCATCTCATTGGTCACCAAAACACATCAACAACCTCTCCTAAAGTTGGGGCACCTAAAGTAAGGCATTTGGTCAAGGAAATAGGTCCTACCGTCAAAGTGTTTGACGGAAGTTCTCAACCACATAAGTCTGATTTTTATATCAGATCTGGTTGGGAACATTACATGGTTCGTGTGGAGTAGTTTAATAGGAAAATCCAATAGTTGTTATTGTTTGATTGGGATCATACATTGAACTTGTGTGTGAAGTCAGGAGGATACTCTCTAATGAGATTTGTTCTCTCCTCATTGGACCTCCAGCATTGTTCTTTGTACCCGATTGAGCGATAACCTCTAAAGGGCCAAACTTTAGCTTAGATTTATTTATGTTTCACAATTGTACTGACAATCACAAAGTGGTCTTGCAATTCATCAAGCCACTTCATGAATCAAAACCTCTAACTTAAACAATTCATCTTAATAACAAAATTGTCAAGAGCATTGCAACATATCTTTCTTTCAGCAGCATTGATTTTACTATAGGCACCGGTCTATATTTATTTTTGTTTATTGTCATTTTAAGTACTAGCATTTGATTTCAGTCTATATCATTTATGGTGAAGTGCTTTACTTGTCTTATATCTTTATCATAAGCAAATTCTAATATTTGTGTCACATATGTTGCTAGAATAGTTACTTTTGCTTTTGTCTCACATTTAAACTCCTAGATTTATTTTTGTACTTAGCTTACTTAGCCTCAGTTATTTTCTTATGGGCCACCCCCCTCAGCTTTGCTAGGAGTTGGCCTAGATGAAGGAATAGAGTGTTGAGTGACAATCTCTCAACTCGAGACTTTCCCCCAAGGACACACCCAGTGGATAGAAGATTTCTTCCATGTGACCCGAGGTGTGTATAAGGCGGCAACAGATAGCATTTCCAGGGTCAATGCAAGGGCATCTTGCAAAGACGTGGTATTGTAGGTTTCAACCAAAAGAAATAAAATCGTTTCCTCAATTGGTGAAGAGATTTCAAAAGGATTGGATAACGGGTTATGAAGAGATTGAAGATGTTCAAGTCCTCAGGGATATACAAGGAAGAATGCTAGAAAAGAATAATGACTTGGTTATGGAATATGGCGAGCATCCTTTCGATGATATCCTTCGAGAGATAAAAGAGAAAATGGATGCACTTAGTTCTGGTGGAATATACCCAAGCACAATATGTTGAGACTCGTATCCAGAGACTTGAAGATGCCATATTTTGGAACTCAATTCTCTTGTGTCACTGTAGATTGTCTACTGTAATGCCTGTTTTTCTTAGCTACGGTATATTTTAATTGTGCTTTGACAGGGGTTATTTAGAATAATTGTAGGAGGAGACCAATCAATCCATTGAGGGGCTACATAGCCACGTTGAGGAAAGGAACTAGACTTCTCTACTTTTCCATTTCCTTTTGGGCACCTAGTGAAACACTCCCAAGTTATTGGACCAACTTCCTTGGAAGTAGTATCTTCAACCTAGCGGATTGTTCCTCACTTGGGCCTAAGTTCATCGGTTGGCTTGGAGACCATCCATCAAGGAGCTCTCCTAGCAAATCCAAGGAGGAACCCATCTTTCTTTAAAATTTCCAGCATTGGGGACGATAGTCCTTCAACTCCAAACCCAATCATGTAGAAAAATGCCAGGGTCAACCTTAAACTCGCAAGGTCACAATCGCTCAAACTAAGAGACATCTTAAGGTTAAAAAAAGGGGGTGTAAAGATAATTCTCTCAATTCTTCAACCAATTACTTCAAAATATTTTAAATCATTTGTTATCATAAAAATACAAAAAAATCATACCCAAGCTTTATTTTGAATTTTTATGTCTTATGAGCTAGTAGATCTAGGGGTTTTTGTTATTTGGGAATTTCCCTACCCCGAGATATATTCCCCCTTGAGTTTTATGTTTTATTGAATACATTTTACAAGGGTTTTCTTGAGAAATAGTGTGCATATCTGCATTATTACAACGAAAAAAATCTTCAGATCTACACTCTTGTGGACAAATAAAAGGGTGCATATTGTAAGTATCTACTTCTTAAACCCTTATACATTCATTCCAGATCTGATTTATATATTTTATCTTTATTTTCTAGTCAATATAGAGTAAAACTACAACCCCACAAGCAATTTTATTGGTTGTAGCAAATTTTGGGCTTTGACCCTGGGGGGAATTGAACCCCAATTCCGTAAAAGTAATTTCCAACCAACTGGAAATTGATTTTGCAGCAGATCTGAAGGCTCTAGGGCACAAGATTCACTTGTACTTTGTTTCACTATCCTCTAAACCCACAGATCTGTTGATCTAGTGTATTTTTACACTTGTGGGAGGCCTCAAAAGGCCATTTTCTTGCTAGTTTTCTACATTTTATTTGTTTTTACCGGTCTGATATATTACGACAGCAAGCAAATATCTTATTTCCAGCCACATCATCAAAGGTACACACATCACAAATCATTTGTGAAGTGATAAGGACATTCACCCATTTTCTTGTGCATCATTTAGCCAATATTTTGGTGGAATGGGGTAAGTTAGCTTGCTGATTTTTTTTTTTTTTTTTGTGTTATTTATTAGTCCAGAAGGTCTTTAAAATAATTAACTCCTACCTTCACCTAGTGTTATCTATTTAGGCATTGGTCTTAAATTTCTTTGAGGTGAAGTAATAGTTTGCGGGAAGCCTCCCAGAGCCTCTTAGTGTAAGAGTTTGGCTCGAACATAGAAGGATAGATGTTGTGGTGACATTGGGCACCTTTCCCCTATGTTGCTTCTCTAGCAGTCTGAAAACCTTGTCAGGCTGCTAGTTTGGACAGTAATAGGACAATCATTAATCAAACTCCCAAATAGCCACCTAAATCATTAGGCAGACTCCCGATGCTAGGTCCAAGAGTTTACCAAATCCCTTGCTTCTATAGCAAATCTTACATAAGTCAAATTGGTAGATCCTTCAAATCCCGTCTCAAAGAACATGTACCCGATACGACCCACAACTGAACCTCCAAATCAGCTTCGTCAAACATTCCTTCAAATCTAAACATGTAATTTTCTTTGACCAAGCTAAAATTCTAGCCCCAACCCCTTACTACTCCACTCAACTTATTTGAGAAGTTCTTGACATAGAAAAACATCCTAATAATTTTAATCGCGAAGATGGCTACAAACTTATAGCCAATCTTGGAAACCCACCATTCACCAACTTGATCAATAGGCCTCCGATTTGGATTTTCCTTTCCTGCACTATCTCCCTTCGCTACCCTTCCCCCTTTTATTCTTTATACCTCTTCTCTCTTCAGTTGCTCTAGGTTTTTACATTTTATATCCTTCATTAATTTTATTGCAATCTCATCATCTTTATTATATTATATTATAGTATAGCATTAGCTTACCAATATTATTAATTTGCACCATTACATTAACGTCAATATAGTTATTATTATATTATAAATATATAATACTATTATCATTTCCTTTCTTAGGATGACTATTCCAAGCACATCTAGCATTCTCTTAGATTCTTCCGTCTCAATTTTCTCATCGCGCAAAAGCCTTTTCCTCTCTCTTTTGTTGCTCTAGGTTTATACAATTTATTCTTCTTATATCTTTCATTCATTTTATTTCATTTTCATATCCTAGATTATATTATATTATATTAATATATTATAGTATAGTATTAACTTACCAACATTATCTTCTGGCCTCAATTATTAATCTACGCCATCACCATCGTTTTCATTATTACACTAACTTCAATATAGTCATTATTGATTATTCCACATTATTATATAATATTATTATCATATCTTTATGTACTAATCTACACAACATTTTCTTCCTTAGTTTGGCTAATCCAAGCTCATCATTACCTTCTTATCTCTGATTTTAGTAATTTTATTATTAGTAATCCATCTCTACCTCTTTATTACTTTTCATTTTTAACGGCTAACTTAGCCTCTTGATTTATTTTCACCATTAATTAATCTCAAAGGCTATTTTATTCTTTATTTAATCTCAACGGCCATTTTGACTTTGTATTTTTTATTCTTTACCTAACTCCTCAACGGTCACCTTCCTATCCAATTATTTAAATACAAAACCTTGGCACTCATTTCCTACATATGAGCTTTTCGTTGTCCCTGATGATGGGTGGAGTGTCCACTCAAAACATCAGATGTTTCGAAAACCATGTACACGGTGCTTACCCAGAAATATATTCTACATCTTGAGGAGATTCAGGATGGAGGACTATAGACCGATGGCTACACCTATGGTTACCAACCTGAAGAAGGTCATCACTTTAGATTCAGAGTACTGATAGGTTCTTTGATGTATTTGGTCAACACTAGGCAAAATATATGTTTTTCTATGAACACCTTGAGTCAGTGCATGGTGGAGTCGAGGCAAGTGCATTGGATAGCAGGTGCTCAAGTACTTGAGAGGTACAGTGGAGTATGGGTTGAGGTATCTTGGAGGTGGAGTGAGGCTACAGGGATATTCAAACTCAGATTGGGCAGGGAGTGCAGTAGATAGGAAGAGCACCTCAGGGTGTTGCTTCAACTCAGGATCAACAATAATTACATGGTTCAACAGGAAGTAGACTTTCATAGCACTCAGTGCAGCAGAGGTAAGGCATATGGCAACGAGTATGGCTAATTGTGAAGCCATTTGGCTTTGCAAATTGATTACAGGTTTATTTGGTCAGGAGTTGGAGCCCACAGTGATATACTATGATAATGAAAGTTGTAACAAACTCTCTAAGAATCCAATATTCCATGACAGGTCCAAGCATATTGAGATCAGGTATCACTTCATATGAGACAAGATCGAGAAGGGGGCAATCAAGCTTGAGTATGTTTCCACATATGAGCAGGCTGTAAACATTCTGACCAAACCTTTGGTTGAAGGGAAGTTTGTGTTCCTCAGGGACAAACTTGTAATGGTGCAAAATACCATCCTCGCTAAGAGGGAGTGTTGATGTTTGTAGCATCGAAAAGGTACTTTCGCACAAGTATAAGTGTGTAGACGTGTGGAAGTTGTCCAAATCCTTCTACCTTAGTACCTTACTTTAATTAAAGGAATTATTAAAGTAAAGTGTTTTTGTTAATTAGTTGAGTTTTATTTAATGAAATGCTAAAGTTATTAGCATTAGTGAATTAAATCTTCGCCACTGATCTCAAGTGAGGTGAGATTTAATCTCAATCATCAATCACTTTGGAGGTTAGGGTTAGGTCATAACTCAATATTATAAAAGCAAGGTTAGGATAAAGGAGGAGATACTTTTCATTATAGAGTGAGAGCAAAGAAGAACTTTTGCTCAAGGAGATCTTGGAAAGGTGGAGAAAGACTTTCATCTAGAGATCAATACAAGTCAAGGAGAAGAGAGAACGGGGGCGGTCAAGAGGATCTAGCAGTCGGAGCCACAGAAGTTGAGCGGAGCTGTACGCACTTCATAGGTCAGTCAGGGCGTGTATGTAGGCGGGATACAGTGCAGGAAAGCACGTATGTACGCAGGTGATAGTAAGGACAAACATGTACAAGTTCTTAGAAGTGAAAGTATGGAGCCGTACAGCCACGGAGGAGTTGCTAGGGTTTGCAGGGGTTGTCTATAGTTTTTTTGTATTTCTCAGTGGGCCATTTTCCTGGGTTTGGGATACCTTGTAAGCTTTGATATTATTCTAATGATAAGTTAATTTGAAGGGTAGAATATCTTTGTGTATTGTGTATGATATTTGGTTTCCAGTATTGCTTCTGCTATTTATTTCGATTAATTATTCCAGCAAGTGTATTTTTTTTTGTGAGCTACTAATCTGATTTACGGCAAGGAAATCACAAGTAAACTATTTACCTAGGTGTCGAGATTAGAAAGTTAACAAACCACATATGTGATAGGTGGTTACTTCGGAAATATTTTGAGCATTCATTCATGGATCGATTTGTCCACTTGGAGGAGGTTTTATGCACATTCATTGCTAGTTGTTGCTTGGCTCAATTGTGTACTCACCTAGGAGGGTGCACATCAAACTAATATCTTTAGAGGTCATTTCTTGGTCAAGGAGGTGCCTAGCTATCTTGTTATATTTTGGGGATATTGTTGTAACTAACTCCACTTTTCTATTATTGTTGACGTTGTTGTTGGAGAGATGAGAGCTTCATTAAGAATTGTTTCCTAGAATATTTTATTGCAACCTCCTAGAGGAAATTGTGGATCTCAACAAAATCTTGTTTATTTTGAGTAAGGAAGTTTATTGAGGAAGTTAGAGATGATTATTTTATCATTATTCCTTGGAAAACTAATGGATCTGGGAAAACAATTCATTGTGTATTGTATGAAAGAGTTGAGCTTAAACCTATATAAAGGTTTGCACTCTCCATTTGCAACTTGGAACTCAATGACTAGAAGATCTTGTGATTGTGAGCAAGACAACTCCAAGATCGTGGAAAATAAGTTACTTTATTTTCGTTTGAGTTATGATGTACTATATTTACAACTTTAGTATGTGCGTCAATGTTTTAGGCGCACCATTGGTAGACCTTTGTTTGTAGGTTTAGATTGTTGAAAGCTAAATCTAGGATGTCCTTGTCTCATAGAGGAGTCAGAGCCCTAAACATCCACTGTGAGTGAATGCCTACACCTTGTCTCAAACAGGAGTAGTTAAACCCCTAAAGATTCACTGAGTAAATGCTTGACCACTTCTAGATTAGTTTGGTTGTGAAGCTTCCCCTTAGAGAAGTCTCTTCCCTTCTAAAACTTGTGATATCATCTCAACCAAATTAGAGTTGTTATATGGCATCTCAACTTGGCTACTTATAGCCCTTAATCCTTCATTGGAACTACCCTTCAAAGGTTGCATGTATGAATCCATAGTCCAAACAAATAAGGCATTGGTTTACCTTTCATCCACCATTCTCAAACCATTTTTATTCACTTTTCCTTTTTTCTAAGTTACTAAGTTTCCTTTACTCCCATTCCATACTACAAGAAGTGAGCTTAGTAACTCCAAAGGAAGTCCCTCTTGACTTAGGTTCATCCTTTGTCTAAAGTGCAAAACAAAGTTGGTGAGGTCATAGTGGTCAGCCTCTTAGTTACACAAGTCTTAACGTAGGTGATTTGGACTTTAGATTTTTGGATGATATATTTTGTGGTAACACATGGCGCACTTCCAAAATGGCACATGTGAACCGATAAAGCATGAGGAGATGTGTAAAGTGGTAGATCCAAGGAAGAATAAGTCAAATAAGCCATGACCAATATGCCAAGTCACCAAGAGTCCAACCAACTTATCAAGAAGTAGGACAACCTCACCAAAATATGCACAAACTAATGACAAGTATGCATATGCCTCCAAATCTGAGTCAAACAAGGGGAGCACTCTACATAAAACCATGCTCCATACCACAAGTAACCCATCCATGTGAGAATATCATCGATAAGAGCAAGGGCGTTGGAGAAAAGGGTCTCTAACCATGCTCATACCCACTCATCCAAGTAACAAACCATATGTAAGAACGGTGGCATATGCCATGTGCTCTATGCCATGATGAAGCCAACCAAATGAATGTTGATACAATGTCCACTTAGCCCAAAAGTGCTAGGGCATTCCACCAAGGGATCCATATATCCTCACCTCCAATCATCTAGCAAAATATTGAGACTAGAAAATCACATGACCAAGTGCAATGCTATCTCTTCTATGATAAGCAAGTATACCAAGCAAAACACCATCAAGGCTGTTGAGATTTGGATACCTTGGAAAGTGGTCCCCATGTGCTTATGAGTCTCTAAGCACAAAGGGGGGAGACTATTACCCTCATACTTTACTTTATGATTCTAATTTCACTTTGACTTAGGAGTTTTAAGTCAAAAGTGAAATATGTCACTTAAGTCATAAAGTGACAATTAATTCACAATGTGGGTGAATTAATAAACATAAAGCAACTAAGGAAAGTGGGTTTCCTTAAGTGAGATTATTGGAGTTGATCTCACCCATTGATTAGACTTGGCTAGATCTAATCTAGGCCACTGATCTTTTAGGGTTGGCCAAAGGAGGCTAAAGGAGGGTAAAGTGAGTTTTGGAGATTCATTCTTCACTTGAGACTTGTGAGGAAGAGGAGGAGGGCACACATCTTAAGGAGGAGAAGGGGCGCACTTCATGAGGGTTTTGAGCCAAAAACCCTTGAAGGTTTGAGAGAAACTCTTGGAGCTTGGAGCTTGCATGGTGAGTTCATCCATGGAGCCTTAGCTTACCTTTCTTGTCAGGAGCATTTTTATGGAGGAGGGGCGCATCTTGAGAGGAGGGCGCACTTGATTTCTTCTGATGCTCA
>ML796384.1:209380-219504 GCA_009831015.1 Picea engelmannii
GTGCAAGACGTAGGGCACTGTGCACTGCAACTAGCTTCTCTGCTCTCTTAGAGGAAAGTCTATTCCTCTTGATAGAATGGATGAAGCTATATGTGGACCAATTCCTCTCTGTTGCAGAGGAACTAGCAATCTGAGACAACAAGTGAATAGCAAGATGTTGGATCTCTAGAGCATCATCCCCATGCATGGTCCACCAACCAATGGGGTCATCCTGGCTATTATAAAAATGATTAGTGTTTAAATTTTAAAACAGTTCTGGGTTTAATTGTTATAATTCAATTTTTAATTTTATAAATTCAATTATAACTTTTATAATTCAATTTTATAATCACCAATATTAAAAAATATAAATTCATGTTTATAATTATAATTCAATTTTATTGAATATTCTTATGCAATATAAATTTAAATTTTATTTTAATTGTGTTTTAAAATTTATAATATGCATAAGTTATATATGTTTTTAATTTTTAATTTGTTATATATATATATATATATATATATATATATATATATATATGTTTATAATTTTTAATTTTTTTTTAAGTCTTACTGGGCAAAAAAAAATTGGGGGGACTTCCAAGAGTCCCCATTTTTTGGGGGGACGTCCAGGAGTCCCCCTTTCAAGGGGGGACGTCTAGGAGTCCCCCTTTTGGAGAGTCTCGTCCCCCACCTTGGGGAGTCGCGTCCCCCCAAGTCCCCCCGCATCCCCCCAAAAAGGGGACGTGGTGAAACGTCCCCCCTAAAGTCCCCCCATCCCGGGGACGTGGGGAATGCGTCCCCTGCGTCCCCCACCCTGGGGGACACGTCCCCGTGGAACACTGGAAAATACTCACTTTTGCAAAACCCTAATTTTTGGGTACGGTAACAGTGACGTTTTTCCTCTTGCAAATTGTGCTTCCTTCAGGTTGGCTCTGATACCATGTTAATGTTTATGCCATTATTGTAGTTCTTTGCATTTCAATAGATAAGAACATAATAAGAACAAGATCACTGAGAAATACACATTTACAAGAGACACAACATTTATCCTGGGAAACCCTCTAGGGGAAGAAAACCCCACAAAAACTTCATTATCATAAATAGCTTATACAATGTTCAAGAGATAACTCAAACCAATACAAAAAATCCTCCCCAAGAGATGCGCCACCCTTCTTCTCCTCTCTCCAACTGGTAATTGCAGCTTGCCTCGTAAGAGAATGAGCAAGTGAGTTGTGTGTTTGAAGTGAGGCGCTAGCCTCTTATTTATATCAGACTAGCACGTGTGAAAGGTCACAACTGGCAGGACCGACCTCTCACTCTGGGTGGGTAACTCCACCTTTAATTAATTTTGAGTCTTCCATTATAACTGTTGGGGCCGACTTCTTATTATGTCCTTTGTAATTGTCCGATGACCAATCCGCAAAAGGGGATTTGGTCCTTATACAATTATCGACATGATTAATCCTCAATGGGGATTAATCCAATAACAATAATAATAACAATGACATGATTAATCCACAATGGGGATTTAATCCAATAATAAAATAATAATAAGAATGCTCTTCGCAGTTACATTATTTCAACATAGAGTTGTGTTAGATTAGGATAGTGCTTAACTAATAAAGTGGTTGTATGGGGTTTTGGTATGGACCATGGTACATTGCCTGCCTTGTATATATGGACATCCACGCCATATTGTATGTATTGACATCCACGCCATACTGAGTATGGATCAAGCATATCATTCTCTCTTTTAATATATTATGGTTAGCAATCTTTGTCCACATTCTTGTGTGATCTTTCTCACATAGTCTCTAAGCCATTGTTAAAAGAGGTCGAGTAAGAAGTGTTATCGCGCAATTCGTACTTGCCAAAAGCCAAAGGTAAGTGGACACTAAATTGGCGAAACAAGGAGTATGTCCTATCATTGTCACCTTAATACGACACCTCTTTCTATTTAGGAGTGGTACCCCAAGGGAGACGTCCCCAGTGACCTGGGGCTTTGAGAAGGCTAAGGCAAAAGTTCCACCCCTCTCACAAGTCACTCTGATCGAAAGTTCCAAGGGTTTTAAAGAGATGAAGCAAAGTAATATTTAAGTGCACCTGCCCAGAACAAGACAACAAGAAAAGATGCTATTTGCAAGTACCATATGATGTTAGTGTTTCATAAAACCATAAACTTTTGATAAAATGAACAAGCTGATATAAAAGCTGAAGCAATAGAAGTATTTATAACAGCAATATATATAGCAATAGCTTCACAAATATGCCTCAATAAAGCTTCAAAAATGACAAGACATGATAACATAAACTTGACAAGATGATAGTAATTGTCAGAAGCAATGATGGCAATGTATAATCAGCTTTAAAACTTGCTTTTAAGATGAATTTGCTGCTGTTATAGATGGTTGTAGCAATCTTTTGCAACAGCAGCAATAGTAGGTTAGTCTAATCTAAAGTTAGAAATAGTTAGTAAAGGTCTTAAGGTAGATGGTTTAAGAGTTGTTTTAGTCAATCAATCACTTGCAAGGTATGAACTAGTGCCTTTTAGGGTAAATGGAGTCAAAGTTGCAGCGGCAATTCTTAGAGGGAAACAACAAATGATAATAGATGAGCTAAAGAAAAAGGCAAGATGATTGAGGTGTTAGTAACCTAAGGCCTCAATATCTAAAACCCTAGAGGGAAAAGATGTTAGAAAGTAGGTAACCCTAGGCCCTAGCGATTTCCTCCTTCTTTAGATCAAACTTGAAATAAATATATGAAGTTTAATGAAGCAATGATACAAGAGTGCTACAAAGGTAGGGCTCTTAATATATCTTTCAAAGGAGGTGTTCTCTAGCAAAATCAAGTAGGTGAAGAGTTATAAAGAAGAGGACAATAACATGTGCTTTTCTCCTAGGGTTTGACACTAGCAATTTCATAATCTTAGAAATGAACAAGTAAATGCACCATAACCATTCAAAATAAATAAGGATTGCAGATTTCTACTTCATCAAGAATAATCTAGCCACAAACCCTAGTTGAAGACTTTCCACCATGAAAATGCAAAAATACACCAAAAATAGCCTCCTCCAAGAGTTGTGCACCACTTAATTTCAGCCAATAAGCCTTAAAACCTATGTTACCTGATTTGCGGGGTCTAGACGCAAGATCCGTGGATCTGGATCTGGATCGGGATCCGCCCAGATCCGCCAAGGAAACGCCCAACCAAGGTTTCCGATTTGCCAGGAAACGGATCCTCTCGCCCAGAAACGGATCCGACCGTCCAATGACCCCACACGCGCAGATCCCAAAATATTTTTGACGATTTTAGGGCTTGAGCCGTGGTTTCGGTTTTCAGGACGGTTTTAGGGTTTCAGCCTCCGGATTATACGGGCCCGACCCCACTTCAAAAGACAGCAACAGGGCCCAACACTCACTTTGAGCAGAGTGCAGACTCCAGAGGTGCGCGTGGGAATTGAGAGCGACAACCTGCGGGAAGGAGCGACAGCTACAGGTATGTATTGTTTTTTGGCTTTTTATTTAAATTTTAAAATTAAATTTATTATATATATAACACTGTATTATATATTTATATATAACACTGTATTATATATTTATATATAACACAGCACACTGTGTTATATATATAGTATGTATTGTTTTTTGGTTTTTTATTTACTGTGTTATATATATAAATATATATACTGTAGTATGTTATATATATAACCGTTTATATATTTATATTAAATATATATACGGTTATATATATAACAGTGTATATATTTATATACTGTAAGTAAAATACTAAAATATATATTACAATATATAAATATATATATATTGTTATATAGTTATAATAGTATATATATATTGTATATTGTATACCAATACAACACTGTATTAGTATACAGTATATAGTATATATATATATTGTTATAACTATATAACAGTATATATATTTAATATTAATATACTGTAATATATATTTTACTTACAGTATATAAATATATATATACTGCTATATATATAACAATATATATTATTTATATATTGTTATATATATAACAATATAGATATGTATTATATTGTCTTGTATATATATAAGATAGTATATATCCTTTTGGCAGTAAGGATCTTGTACATACTGTCTTATATATTGTTTGGTGAAATTATTACGAATGTCACGCATAGTTAAACAAACTTAGCATGCATTAGATTTTTAAAACTAAGTACATATGCTCAAGACTCTTACTTACAACAATTTGAAATTCCCCATACACACATGATGCAGTGCTAGACATGGAACCATCACAACAGAGTAAGGGGCCAACTAAAGATCCAAGATCTCCTTTATGGCAATATGTGGAAATCCTCGGCAAAGCTACCAGGGGTGGTTCATATAAATGGAGATGCAGTGAATGCAATAACCTCCGAAATGGCTGATACACTAGAGTGAAGGGCCATCTCACTGGACTGACTAACATAGGGGTGACGGTATGTCCTGGTCCAAATGATGCAGATGGAAAACCTGGACTAGGTTTAAGTCCTGCAAAAATTCAGTCTTATGCATCTTTGCAAAATGTTGTTGATAGGAGACATGCTAAAGGAAAGGTTCCTGTGCAAGGATCTACAACTAAGCCTCCAATACCATCTAGACCAGCGATCACAAGTAATAAAAGGCCTACTTTGGGACCTCTTGAAGCAGCATTTAATAACCAAGGTAGAGAAGTAGCTGATAAACATGTAGCTTGTTGCCTTTATGCAAATGGGCTAGCATTCAATTTGGTGCGCTCCCCTTATTGGCAACAAATGATGAAGGCAGTCAATGAAGCTCCAAAAGGGTACAAGACCCCTGGTTATGAAAAAGTTCGCACCACTCTGTTGGCTTCAGAAAAACAATATGTGGATAGATAGTTACAGTCAATCTGAGAGACATGGACTGAAACAAGGATTTCAATTGTCTCTAATGGATGGAGAGACCAAAGAAACCGACGTTTGATTAATATTATTGCAATATGCCCCCAAGGGGCAATGTTTTTAAAGGCTATTGATTGCAGCGGAGTGGAGAAAGATGCAACATTCATTTCCACAATTCTTATTGATGCAATAGAAAGTGTAGGGTCACATAATGTTGTCCAAGTAATCACGGACAATGCACAGGTTTGTAAAGTTGCAGGCTTAATTGTGAAAGGTCGGTATGATCTCATCTTTTGGACTCCATGTGCGGTGCATTTATTGAACCTTATGCTTGCCAAGATTAGCGAGATTGGGTGGATCAATGAAATTTATGTAGCATCGAAGGAGACCCAAATGTTCATCACCAATCATTCCATGTCCCAAGCCATATATCGGAGTTTTGCAAAGTTGAAGCTACTCAAGGTACTCCATTTTTAATCAATATTATTTGTATTATAGTTTTTTTATTTTTAAATTCTAATTGTATTTGTTTTCTAATTTGAAATTTGACTTTTCAAAACTTGTAGGTTGTCGAAACCCGTTTTGCCTCCCACACTTTAGTCATAAAGAGGCTTTTGGAGGTTAGACAAGCATTGCAGGCGATGGTCATCAACCCTCTTTGGGAGTCGTGGAGAACTTCCTCCTATGATAGAGGGCAAAAAATCAATTCTATCATTCTTGATGATGCATGGTGGGACAAGGTTCAATACCTTCTGCGGTTTATAGAACCAATTTTGACCATGATCAGGACGACATTTGACACATATATGCCTTGTTTGGGGGAAGTTTATGAAAGCATAGATAGTTTGCTAGAGAGGATAAGGGAAATTATCAAAGCCAATGATGATGATCCCCTTGAACTATTTTACCATGAAGTGAAGGACATAGTTACCAAAAGGTGGAACAAAATGACCACGCATTACACCTTTTGGCCTATGCACTACACCCCAAGTATTATCATTCCAAAGTTTTGTCTTTACCAGGTAGAACAGCGCCAAACAAGGATTCTGAAGTGGTACAAGGATATAAGACAGCTTTGAGGAAAATCTACAAGGATGTGGGAATGGCAATGGAAGTACGTGAGGAATTTGGAGCATTTGTACAATCCACTAGTAACTTTTTAGATCCACTAACCATGGATGATCGGGGGCATATGGATCCTATTACATGGTGGGGATAGCATTCATCTCTCAACTCTAGCGACAAGGTTGTTATCACAGGTTGTCAGTTCCTCATCAGCTGAGAGGAATTGGAGTACATATGGCTTCATCCATTCAGTGAAGAGAAACAGGTTGGGAGCAGGGAAGGCTGAGGATCTTGTGTATGTTCATTCCAACCTTCACCTTCTATCACATTCCAGTCCAGAGTATCAGAAGGGTCCAAGCAGAATGTGGGATGTGGAACCTGATATCTTTGACTTAAACATGACACTTAATGTCATGACTCACCTCAACCTACTTGAGGATGTCCAACCATGAGTGCAGACTTCTACTACAGCTTCCAACATTCCCAGACACCCCTCGTGTATTCCTGATGTAGAGTTGCAATGTGTAAATGATGAGGATGTAGACCCATTTCAGGATATGTAGTTGGACCTATTGTACACTATCATACTAGTAGAGTGTTTTGTAATGAGACACTCAATTTTGTATTTACTATTACCCTTTTTATATGAGATGATGCATCATTATTTCAGTCTACACAATTTCAAATTATCTAATGATCTCAGTTCTAATGTTGTGATTCATGAATGGTTATGATTCTTTACTTTGAATATATTTTTAAAAAGATTTAAAATATTATTATATTTTTTGTACATGGCGTTTCTCAGTCGTATTTGAATCCTGGCTTTTCAAAAATCTAGTGAATCCGTATCTGGATCTGTATCCGTATTCTAGTAACATAGCTTAAAACATGTCGAATTTCAGACCTCACTTTGTGTGAGTGAAAGATGATGAAAAAATGAGAGTTTTGACTCTCTATTTATACAATACAAATGACCTTTAATTACAATTTAGGTCAAAAAACGCTGACATGGCCAGTTTACATCAAAAATCCAGTTTTACATAAAATTAACATTTAAAACCCCGAATTTTGTCTTTTAGGGATGACGTCATGCCCCTCCTAGGGTGACGTTAGGCCCCTTCATGGAACGCTAGGCCTCCAAAGTGAAACGTTAGGGCCTCGGAAGCTGCGACATGTGCCAATCCAGTCGTCCTCATGCCAAAACCCTAACTGGATGACATCAAGGCTCAAAATGATGACGCCAGGGGCCTGTTGTCGTCCTTATACACACTTGCAAACGTGAACCAAGTCCTGCTCACTTAGTGTGTCCTTGGAGGCACAATGCCTAGGTTCAAATCCCACGCTGTCACTTTGGCTTGAACCTCTTCCGTCTAGGCTCACTCCTAGGGAAGCCAAGGGGGGTAGTCCCTAGTTTCTAGATAAGATTTAGAATTTAAGTTCTAGGAGTTGATTTTAATTTGTTAAGGTTTGGAGGAAGCCTAACATATGATGCTAAAGCAGGAATGCGAGATGCAAGGTTTTAGTATGTCAAGCAGGCCTTTGCCTAGGTCAACTAAGACTAGTGCCTAATGTTGGGCAAGGGGTCAACTAGAGTTAGAGGGTGTTTCGTTACAATAAGATTACAAGAGATTACAAAAGAATAGTTATTCCACAAATTGCTAGATACAAGTACTTACAACAAAGAATGCTAAATATACAATGATACAACACAACAAGCTAACCACATTTTGTTTAGATGTGCAAAAATTAAAGAAGATCAAGGAAAGAGCATCAACAACACATCAAAGCCAAGCATGTCCCAATAGCACTTACTCTATTGGACTGCCCCTCAATGGCAACATCAATACAATGAAGATTCACAAGGACACTTAGAAGATTTATAAACTTAAAGCACAAGCGTTCCACAATGATTAAATAACTTAGTTGATTTTACCCACAAAGCATTACTTGTATTATGAGATTGAAATATTGAGTTACAAGTGTTAAACCTTAAGATGTATTAGATTCAGCCAAGGTTTAATTACTTAGTGAGTTAAAGGTTCCTTAAGATTGTAAGATTTTAATTACCCTTATTAAGTGTTTTACCAAAAACCTCCTCCCCAGGTTGCCAAATAACTGTTGCATGCTCAAAAAGTGAGGCAACGAGGCCTACCCTAGCTTCACAGGTCAACCCGAAAGATTGAGTTTTTACGGAAAGGACGTCGCGCACCGTGAGACTGTCCTCGGTCTAGCACCTTTTGTTGCCCTCCTCAATCCCCATTTTAGATGGTCAAGATGGTGGTTTAAGATACCCTATTAAGTCTATTAAGTTGGTATATCAATTGGTTAGACTTTTAGGTATGTTCTTAAGTGTTTTAGTCACTTTATGATGTCTCAAAGTGGTGATTAAATGACAAAACCAAAACTTACTGCAGCTTATTAAGTGTGTTATTCAAGCATGAAAATGAAGCATTTAACACATGTATAGCAAGTAAAAGCAAGCTGAAATAATGATTTAGTTTGCCACCATGATTAAACCATCAACATGAAAAAGCTTGTTAAAGGATGTTAAAGCACAAGGGCAAGAACAATTTGCCAAAGAATGAAAGAAAGAAGAACTCAAGCTTATACCACTTATCTTGTGTTTGTTTAAAGCATTAAGATCAAAGCATTAAGTGTGTAAGAGAAGCTTGAAAGATTAGAAGTGTAACTACACTATCAACTTATCCAACAATTATTTACTTAAGTGTGATGGAAAGTGGCCTTAAGATGTTATAACATGAAAAGCAAATCACTTGCTAAACCATTAAAGCATAGATCATTTAGTGTGTTGGATTAAAGCATGCAAAACAAGATAGATACTAAGATGGATTACAACATGCAACTAGATCTAAGAAAGTTGATTATACCCCAAGGGCTTAAGCTATGGATTAAAGTGTGTGAGATCTAGATCTAGAATATTTTAAACCATTGAAGCATTTAGAAGATCAAAACACATCACTTATCCTAGCCTTACGATTTTGGGTATTCTTCTTCCAAGGTGTAGGCAATTTAGAGATTACTTGAGAGAAAAAGAAAAGACAAGCAAACAACTAAACACCTATCAACAAGTCACTAGCTAACCCCACGTCCTAGCTTAAGGAAATGTTCAAAAATTGAAAAAATTGAAATTTGCACTTACCCTACCCTAAGCTCACACTTGAGAGGTAGGTCGTACCAATTCTCCTCCCAAGCTATGAGCAAGCAAGGATTTACTAGAAAGTGAAGAAATAATTAGAAATTAGCTAGAAAATGAAAAGTAGAGGTTGAGATTTGTTACCCGCTTGAAGAGAAGGGTCTTTGAGTGTTGTGTGGCTATTTTAAGGTAACTTAACCCCCTCAACCTGCAAAAACCTGCAAAAACCAGCAAGCTATGCTTGCTGGAAAATCTACACACAACCAACAATGTGAAGAAAAATTTTTCTTTTTAGGGCAGAAATTTTTCTCCTTGAAAAATTATGATAAAATATGATTTAAAGTGACCAATCTACTATGTTAGGCTAGCTGAAATATATATGGATGAACATCAATGAAAAAATGAGTAAAAGAGAGAGAAAAGAGGAGTTTATGTGTGCTTTAAGGGAGGACTCTTCTTTGAGGCATTCCCAATAAAACCCTTGAAGCCAAACCTACAAAAACTTGACAAGATCTATGCATACAAGAAGATAATATGATTGAATATGCTAATAAGATGAAATACTTGTTAATGTTTTATGCCATTATCATAGTTCTTTGCATTTCATAAAGATAAGAGCATAATAAGAACAAGATCACTGAGAAATACAAATCCACAAGAGAAACAACATTTATCCTGGGAAACCCTCTAGGGGAAGAAAACCCGGCAAAAACTTCCTTATCATAAATAGCTTATACAATGTTCAAGAGATAACTCAACCAATACAGAAAATGTCCCCCTTAGGAGATGCGCCACCCTTCTTCTTCTCTCACCAACTTGTAATTGCAGCGTGCCTCATAAGATCATGAGCAAGTGAAGTGTGTGTAAGAAGTGAGGCGCTTGCCTCTTATTTATATCAATCTGGCACGTGTGAAGAGTCACCATCTGGCAGGGCCGACCTCTCACTCTGGGTGGGTAAACCCACCTTTAATTAATTCTGGCCCTTTCATTATAACTGTTGGGGCCTGTTATCCCCGATATCTAG
>ML796385.1:62926-79697 GCA_009831015.1 Picea engelmannii
CCATGAAAAACATTCCACTCTCAGCATTGCCAAATTTTCATGGGTTATCTTCAGAGGATCCTGATGAATTTTTGTTTGAGTTTGATATATTATGTAGAAGTTATGATTACGTTTCTAATGCCCAGAAACTGAAGTTATTTCCAACAACACTAAAAGGGAATGCACTAAGATGGTTTATGAGTCTTCAGTAAATGACAACACCTTGTGCACTTAATGGTCACCCATATGGTTTGTACTACAAAGAGCACACGAGATTTAAAGTTAACCAGAATACATTAAGTGGTGGAAACTTGGAAATGACTTTGGTATTTGGCTTTGAGGAAAACATGTGTGGGCTGACTTTTGTAAGAACTTAATTTGGACAATGCAGTCTATGGTCTCATTCTTTAAGACGTATTGTTTTCATATGGATGAATGATGTTTTATCCATAGGATGGTAGGATAACCACTTTAGTATATGGAATTACTTGAACTAACATATTTATATCAAACATCTACATACACAAAAAAAGTCCTAGATAACTTGAGTTGGTAACAAGCTGCAAAGTTCAAGTATGTCTTAAGCCTAAGCAAGTTTCATGAATACTCCATTTACATTCATTCTTGTGACTACAAATGACAACAAGAGAGATATGTTTACCTTCCTGTCATATTTATGTATCCATGTCTCAATGGAATACTGTCAGAATCTCATGTGTATTTTTTTTATATGACCAAGGAAGCTATGATCTTAGCACATATTTATTTTTGACGTAAGCTAGGTCTTTCTCCCTGGTTTGGAAACCTAGATTTTTGTTGGTATTTTATCTCTGATATGAAATACATGTAACCTTGGGTTATTTTCTTGGTTAAAGAGTCCAACAAATTATCTTGGTAGTTGGGGTATTTTTCTTTGTTTTGGGAACCCTACAAATATCTCTTTTCGAGAGTCCTTAGATTGTAATTGAGCCATTATCCTTGGCACAAGAGCTCAAGAATTCTGACTCATATTTTCATATTAAACTTGGTACTAGCACCAAGAACATCTTGAAGAGATATGACACCAGAACAGAGCCAAAATATCTTATAGGTTCAGAGGGAGCTAGTTTGCACATGACAGGGAGGTAGACATTTTATGAGACTTAGAGGGAGAAGTCCCTGCATATGAGTTAGTCCATGACCTACGGTAGATATGGCAGCTTAGTAGAGTCAAGGGATACTTTTGGTTTCTTATAAAGAAATATTCTATTAAAAGGAAACCAGTCTGGTGCCGAGAAATACTAAAGGAAGCAGAAAAGCATTCAACACCTAAGGGCACTTTCAAAGAAAGAAAGAAACCAGATAAGTACTTTGGCCTTATAGATAAATTGAATCTTGTTATTGATTCAAAACCTTCCACATTTGAAGTGTGGGAAGATGCTATGATAGAAGAATATTGAATCAATTCTGAAGAATAATGTATGGGCAGTGTTTCAAGACCTCGTGACAAATCAATGGTAACCTCCAATGGCCTTATAAGATAAAGCCTACAACAGATGGCTATATTGAGGTTAAATTTGTGACTCATGATTTCTCTCAGAAAGAATGGATTATCTATGACAAGATCTTTTGTCCCAGTTTTTTTTTTAAACTTCATGTAATAGATGTTAAGATTTCTTCTTAACAGTGAAGTTAAGCAAAAGGCTATCCATGGGAAAGAATCCCATGGATTATAGCAAGCACTGAGAGCTTGGTATGAAAGTATTGACAGTCTCTCTACAGAGTCTTAGGTTTACCAATAAAGATTTTCCAAAATCTTCATGTTATCTTAGGATGATTTGTTCCTTACAGGAAAGGAATTTTTTTGATAGCTCAGACTAAGAGGGAGCTCTTCAGCAGAAGTTGAAATGAAAGACTTGGGTCTTTTACATTACTTTTTGAGCTTAAAGGTATGGCAGAAACTGGGTGAGATGTTTCTCTCACATTAGAAAATATGTAATTGATGTGCTCCGTTATTTTGGCATGATGAAATGTAAGTCCATAACCACACAAATGATCTCTAACCTAAAGAAACTACAAGATCGGGTTACTAGTTCAGAACCTGAAGACCCCACTATATCGACAGATCATTGGGTCATTGATGTACCTCGTACATACTAAACCAGACATTTGTTATGCGGAAAATTCCCTCATCCAATTCATGTGTATAGATACATATGATTGTTGTTAAGCATATTTTGAGATATGTTCGAGGAACTATAGATTTTGGTCTCAGATACACTTCCAGTGGAGGTGTAATGCTTCATGAATTACAGATTTAGATTGGATGGGAAACACAGTGGATCGGAAGAGCACTTCCGGATATTGTTTCAGTTTGTGTTATCAGAAAAATCGGTAGGTGTGGACACTAACTGATCTCCCTAGATCCACCTAGATCTAGAACAAAACACACCAGAACATGACGCTTTCCTTAAGTTTTAGATATTGAATTTACCAACTAAAGATGGATGAGTGACATACCATTTAAATGTCGCTTCCTCTCGCTATCTCCATCCTAGCTTCATTCCAACGCTCATACAATGATGAACCTACAAAATAACACAACCAACCAAAGTGATAGTAATAGCATAAACTCAATATAAACCTACGTATGTGATCAAGGAATCATGCAATAAAACATAACAAGCTTTATAGGAAAGAATCATATTACTGTATCATATTAAATGTGAAAGAGAGATTACAACCATGACCTTGATGTCATAAGGTCCCTTCCAACTGTCCTTCATTCCCCACACACTTTGACTCCAAGAATTCTGAGAGCATAGATCTGATAATATTCACAATCTATCTTGACAAAGTGGCTCATCTAGCCAAGCTAAAAATCTCCAAAGCTCAATCCAATCCAAGCTNTCCTTCATTCCCCACACACTTTGACTCCAAGAATTCTGAGAGCATAGATCTGATAATATTCACAATCTATCTTGACAAAGTGGCTCATCTAGCCAAGCTAAAAATCTCCAAAGCTCAATCCAATCCAAGCTAATCCCAAAAGATCCAAAGCTCCAAAAGCTAACTTTCTCCATGAGAACTCCTCTCCTTTTATAAGTTGAAGAGGATAAGGTGAGGAGGTTAGGATGATCCCACTAAATCATGAAAGCAAGTAAGATCCAAACCATTCGGATGCTACCTCACCATAGAAGTTTCTCCTTCTAGAAGATTCGAGAAAACGCTTGTTTTTCCCACGTGTAGGCATTCTTGCACCCTACCTATAGAGAAACCTGTGAACATATCGCACCCTAGCTATGGTGCAACCTACGAGAATAGGGAATTCTCACACCCTACCTATATAGCAACCTGGGAACTTCCTTTTTCACAGGGTTTTTACAAGGGAAAATGCAACTTCTTTTCTCAAGAAAAGTTTTTCTCCCTTCTCTCTTCAGGAACTCAGGCCACTGACCCCTCTGAAGGAAACAAATAGGTTTACATCATTAACAGTCATAGGGATGATGAAAATAATGTGTAACAGTTTGGGTTCAGTGATGATTTCTTGGTCTAGCAGGAAACAAGGTTCCATAGCCCAGAGCACTGCAAAAGAAAAATACATTGTTGCAAGTGTGTGCTGCTAGTAGAGAAGCAGTGTGGCTTAGGAAGCTACTTTTAGACTTGTTCAGTGTAGAGCTAGAACCCACAGTCATTCACTGTGACAACCATATTTGTATTAAGCTCTCTGAAAATCCAGTGTTTCACGACAGGTTAAAACACATTGAGATGAGAGATCACTATGTTCAGGACATGGTGTAGAAGAACATTCTTAGTATTCAGTATGTTCCAACACAGAACAGACCGTGGATATTTTGACCAAGCCACTGTCCCTGAAAAAGTTTGTATACTTTCGTGACAAGCTTGGTGTAGCTGAGAATGCCTCTCTTGCTGAGAGGGAGTGTTGAATTTAAATAAGTTGCAAGAGCCATTCTCCGGGAGGATGGCAAAGACCCTAGTTGAGATCTAGGGCCCCCAGTGCACTCCTGGGGTTCTTGGTCTGGGACCAAATAGTCATAGCTATGGAAAAATACCCTTTTAAGGGACCCCAATAGATAACCAGGGTTCTTGGTCTGGGACCAAGAAACAAACAACCCTTGTAAGGGCCCCCAGTAGATAACTGGGGTTCTTGGTCTAGGACCAAGGAGAAAAATACCCTTGTAAGGGCCCACAGTAGATAACTTGGGTTCTTGGTCTGGGACCAAGCAGTAAAGACCCTTGAGAGGGCCCCTAGTATATGATTGGGGTTCTTGGTCTGGGACCAAGAAAATAAGTCCCTATATATGTCTAGGGCCCTTGGACGTGTTCCAAGGTACCCATGTCTAAGGCATGGGTTGATCCTTGGTCTTATACCTTGGTGGATAAGATCCCAGATATGTTCTGAGGAAATCTGGTCCTTGATCAGATAGTTGTTGGTGTGTGACCCTCCTGAAAGCGGGCATGACCACATGAGGGATGTATCCCATATGCAGTGATGATAAAATTGATTGGTCACCTTGAGAAATATATGGACATGTATAAAGCTCTCCTAAACCCACCACCCTTCGTTTTTGGGCTTAATTTTGTTTAGGGGTTTGTATTTTGTATTTTGGGGTTAATATAAGAAATATTTAATTAATATAAATTATAAATATATTTAATTAATATTTATAATAATTAAATATATTATTTTTAATTATATTTCTTTTATTCTAACCCTTACCCAAAAGTATAAATAAGAACCCCTCCCCCTTCACTCTTACACTCACTTATTCTCTCCTCCTAAAGAAAGTGGTGGATTTCTCTCTTGGTCTGTGGCCTCCTGGTGACAGTTTGTGGCCTCCTTGTTTCATCCTGCAGCCTCCTTGTGATAGTTCTCAACCTTCCTTTGATAGCAGCTCAGCCCTCCTTTTTGTGACAGCCTAGTCCTTGCTTGTTTTCTTGATGTTGTGTGAGTGTTGAGGGTGTATATGCCTCTGTTGAAGTATTTATATTGCTGCTCTCCTTGAATATGACAACCAACCAACCCCCTTTCTTCTACCAATGATACCCTCCTAGTAGCCTGCCATCCCCTTTCTTAGAACAGATTTGGGATTTGTGAGGCCACGACATCTTACAGGGATAGTTGTTCATTCACTACAGGCAGTCATCCCTCCTTCTTCTGGATATTTATTTCTGTGTGAGGGTTTGGGGTTTTTGGTGGTTTGATAGTCAAATACTTCTCTTGTCAGAGATATGACCCTTGAGGCAAATCCATGACACATAAGACTTATCTAAGAATATTCTAGTGGCTTATTATCTCTCAGGTGTGTTATGTTCCTCTTCTTCTTACAGAGGTAAATTACTTACAGTTCAGATCTCTTTTGTTCATGCCCAGATTTATTTATTTAGCCTAGATCTATCTAATATGCATGTTCAGCTTTATCTATTGTTTATCTAATTGTTGTTTATAATTAGTAGTGACTTCTAGTTCAGATCTGAATATGCATGTTTAGCTTTACTATTTATCTAACTGTTGTTTATGATTAGAAGTGACTTCTAGTTTAGATCTGAATGTCTCGATCACTCAGAAATTAACTATGGTTCGGATCTACTTTGGTGTTCATGTTCAGACCTATTTTTCAGATCTAACACTCTAGCATGCTCTGAATTTATTTATATCTATCTGTTGTTTATGATCAGAATTAATTTCTAATTCTGATCTAAGTGTTTTGCTCACTCAAAATTGTTTAAGCATTAGATCTATTTGTTGTACTTGTTCAGATCTAATTTTTGGTTCATATCTAACTATTCAGCATGCTTAGAATTTTTTGAAGTTTAGATCTGTATAAGTTGAATGTGTTTATGATGATTTTGTCTACAAAATTAAAAAAAAAAAGGTAGATTCTTGTTATCTTTACCAATTTCTAACAAAGGGGACTCCCAATCTCTGAAGAGTTGGAGTCCATTTGAACCATCCATCTGAGAGGGACAGGTGTCAGCAGATCTAGGAGTTTGGAGGTCTGGTACTCTGGAGGAACTAGGTTGAGGTGCGTCGAGAATCCCCAAAGGACCAAGAGTTGGAGTGAATCTCGGATGTATGTTGGAAAGGACACATGGAGGGTGGATCTGAGCTCCTGGGGTTTGGAGGACTTAAGTTATGTTTGGGCAAGAATACCCGAATGCCCAAAGGTCGGAGCTCACCCAGGCCATTCAAAGTAGTGGAAATGTGGCAGACGATTAGATCCTCCGTCATTTCAGATGTTCAGGATAACAATAGGTTGGAGTAGCCAGAACTCCCAAATCCAAGAGTCCCAAAGTCATCTGGGTCGTCCATTGAAGAGGATACGCGTCACCAAATTAGGATATTCGGAGGGTAAATACTTCGGGAGATTATAAGGAAGTGGAGTTGATCAGGACCATTGATCTTGAAGGACATGTGGCTACAGATCCATAGGTCTAGAGGTCCAACACTCCAGAGAAAGCATAGAGTATAGTGTAGTTTGGAATCCCAAAGGTCGGATTCAATCCCAACCGTCCATTTGAAGAGGATGTGTGGTGAAAGATATAGATTTCATGGAATTGACAATTTGGAAAGTTCACGTCATTGTGTAGACAGGGAGAGATCCCCAAAGTCTCAAAGGCATCCTAGTCGTCGATATAGGAGGGGACACGTGGAGGAAGGATAATCGTTCCGCATTTCGACGTCGGGGAATACGAGAAGGTGTGTCATTTGAAAACCAAAGGAAATCGTTGAAGCCCAAATGGAATTGATCTGAATTGTCCATCGGTCATGTTAGCACTCTGTAAATTTTGTCTAGCTGAATAGACAAACGAAAGAGGTAATTGTTTCAACCTACTTTAGAGCTGGGAACTAGCCTGCTCAACTCAAAGAGGGCTCTCTCATGTCACTAGGTCTATCTATGGAAATCGGTGATGGTTTGTTTTGGGGGTCTTCAATAAAGTTGCTAGCAATGAAGGGGAGGAACACACAGGGCTATGGTGTCAAAATTTCTGAAAATGAATGAAAACAATGATCAACAGGTGGAACTCTCCAGAGGATAATGGCTAAATGAGGCAATGAATTTGAGTTGTGAATTGATATTTGCAGAGTGTAAGAGGAAAGGGGAAAAACAAGTAACTACATCAGAGCATTAATAAAATGAATTCTAAATTAGTTAAGAAGACAATTACACAGTTTAAATTGCTTAAGCCAAGAGCATCATAAGATGAATTATGGGGCTTTAACTCTCCAATTTAAATAGAAGAAAATGCAAATGGAATTAAAGAACATAGGAAATACAAACAATGAAGGAGGACAAAACTCATATCATAGCTATTAGAATCTTTTCATAAACAGTTCAGAATGCTTCTGCATATGTATTCAGTTCAGTCCCAGAAAAATTACAATAGAGTCCAGAACCACCAGAATTGTGCCCTTGCACTTCTGCCCACCATTTAATACACTCAGAACCTTTAATACTTATACAATTCGAGTTCCTTTGGTGTGTAACTGATTACAATAACTAAAACGAAATGTTTCAGCTTCTACAATGATTACAAATGACAGTTTTCAAAAAAACATTTCATGATCCCTGCAGATTCCTCTGACGTTCTAGCTCCTTCCTCTGCCACATTCTCTTTAAAATGTCATTTATACTCTTTCAAATTTAATCTCATTTATCCATATTCTCATTAAATATTTGGGAATAATATATTTGAAATAAAAATAATTCCCAAATATTTTTCTTTCCTATAGAATTAAATTTCCATAATTTAATTCATGCTCGTGGTTTTTAAAACCATGTCTTGTTTTCCCAATTCAGCATTTCATTGTAAAAAAAATTTACTATTAATGTTTTTCCAATTTACCGTTTCACTATGAAAAAACATTTACTATGTGTTTTTTCCAGTTTACCGTCTTTGGTAAAATACCTTTTATCTTCTTCTTTTACTTATGTAAATATTTGGATAAATAATTATCCAAGTCTTCGTTCACGTGCATCTTCCCATTTAAATATTTTTCATGGAAATAAACATTAATTTCTGAAATCTTACCTCCGTAAAACATTTTCACGGTGAGGAGGAATTTCATTTATTAGAAATTTCATATTTTTTTTTGAAATGCACTCCTAGAAAAATATCGCACATTAAACATATGATAAATGGTGCATTTATTACATCGGGCCTTGGCTGGAGTGGTTTAATCCAAACTTCTTTTACCTCCAATATGCTCCACATAAAAACACGTGTCCACCAAATAAACCACGATAGTTTTCCCCGGCCCGCCTTCACATAATTAACCTCCTTGTTACTTTAATCCCCTATATGTATGCGTGCCCTCCATCCAAACTTTGAATTTTCCACATTATAAATTGAGATTTGTGCCCATGATTTGACATGATTCCATAAATTAAATCTTGGATTAAATATTAATATAAATATAAAAATATTTATATTAATAATAATAAAAAAACCTTTTTATTATTTTCGATGCACTTTGGGCATATGAGGCTTAACACGTGACTTTGTGGATAGGATAAGGGTGCTTAATAAAAGGCATATTTTTTATTTTCAATGGGAATAATAAAATAAGGGTAAAAATGATTGAAGTGATGGAACTAAGGGATTTAGATAAGAATTAAGGCTAGGTATAAGCTTGGGATATTTGCCAACTTTTGACTCGTGGAGTACATGACTGTTTTGGATGATCCATTGGGTAAAGGATTTAGGTGATGGGAGCTTGATGAAGCTGGTGAAAAAGTTAGAAAATCTGAGTGGAAAAATAACACAAGGACAAGATGCATTGGGAAAAAAATAATGCAAATTAGCAGGTGATCTATGGTCCACCGAGCCTCATCAACTTTTGATATTGGGGGTTGGAAAAAATGGTTTTAGGTAGACCAATTTTCACCCCAATGTGCCTCTGAGGGTGCCACGCATCCACAAATGAAACCATGACAATTTTCCCCAGCCTGCCTTCACATAATTAAACTTTGTGTTATTTTGTCGCTCGATATGTGCCTTAGCTGTTGATCCGGGCCGTTTCAAGATCTACGGTCTCCCAGGTCCTACCTTTTGCGCCTCCACCATATTTGTCCATATGTCGCCATATGTGACCTTATCCCCCAAGATATCATGCTTCCATAGCGATGTATCTCTTCGCTAAATTTATGAGACTTGGATCGTATCTAAAAATTGTTATGGTGATAATAGGTCATAGCATGGTGGATCGTCGATCTGAGAATTCGATGTAATTTCCTTTTCGGCGATCCAAGAGATTTGTGAAAAATGGCATGGAGTAATCTAGACCATCCATTGGCTAGAGCTTGAGAATCGTTGATTTGATACATGGTTGCAAGCGCCTTTTAGGCATTAGGCACTCGAAAAAGGTCGTGAGTTGGAGCGGAGAAGAAATCGTTGAAGGTTGAAGCACCAAATTAGTGCCTTTTGGCTTGGTGCTCGATCACATGTTATTTCCATCAGAGGAAAAGGGGTTAAGGCTGGTTTCACATTTTAAAAGAAAAGGGGCTTGGAGAAATCATCAAAGCAATGAAATAACGTACTATTTACTAGCTCCTAGTCACAGTCTTTGGTCATATGAAGATTTTTCCTAAGGGAGAGGGATAGGGACCAAAATTGTTTCAAAGGAGAAGGGGCTTAGTAAGAGCCAGTCGGTTCAGTGTTTGGAATTGCACAGGGAATTTGAGGACCTGTGAACAATAACATGGGGTTCAACAAGAACCTGAGAGCTAGTTTAGCTCTCGATTTGAACGATCCTAGACCGACAGTTCGCGTGGACCCCAGGTGAGAGAGGGGTTATGGATCAAGTGGAATCAAAGTCTATTTTGGTTTGTAGACAACAGGAAGGAGAGGAGAAGACATAGTATTGATGCTTTGTGAAAATTTTTGCAAGGTGTGCAGAAGATAAGAGATAACCAGAAGGGTTGTAGGAGGAAGCCAGTAGTTCTCCGAGTTATAAAGCAGGTGAAGAAAAAAACTAGGTGGGTTGAGCCAGAAGAACCAGTTGTGTTCTTATAATCATTGGAGAAACATGGCTACTAAAGGCTATATGCAGAAAGATCAAACAGACTGTCAATAGGTGAGCAAAGAGCAGAGGGGTAAATAGCTCAAGGAGATGAGAGTAGAGCTCAACGAGATAATTTTGAAGTTGTAGCAGGAAGCACAAGGAATCTGAAAGTATGAATGGACCTTGAAGAGAAAAGTGAAGTGTCCAATCCAGGAGATGATTTCCAGAAGGCAGAAGTAGAATTTGAGGAGGTGATTGAGGCATGCTGAAAAAATCAGTGCCACAGAGGAGGAGATGATTTACATTTTTGAACCAGAGGCTAGAAGGAACGTCAGTGATGAGACAGAGATATCAACTGAAGATCTCATCGACTTCCATGAGGGTAGGACTGAAGCCTTATATTTCTAGGTGGGAAAGGAAGGGGTGAGACTTTCTGAAAGTATCAGGAGCTCAAAGAGGAGTTCAGGTCAATAAGCAGTGCTAACAGAGGAGGAGGATCAGAGGCACATTCGGATCATTGGAGGAAGCAACATATTCCTGCCAAACATCCTAGTAGAGGCTAGTGCACATACCGAAGGTGCAGCAGAGGAGAGACAACCAACAAAGATTGTCAAGGAGGATCAGGAGAAGACATTGACATATTCCTAGGAGATGAAAGAAGAAGAGGAGAATTCAAGTAAAATGCTCACTCAGTGGGAGAAGGATCTAAATATGTTGGAGGATTGGTTGAGAAATCCAATCACAAAAGAACACTACCAGAAGGATGCAGTTGTGAATATTTAAGAAGAATTCCAGCCTAGGGATAAGTTGGATAAAGTTGGGCTTGTACTAGCACAAGGAGAGGAGCTGACAGAAGGAGAACTGTCAGGGGAGATGTCTGAGAAGAATTGTAGTATCATGGCTACAGAATTTGGACCCATAGTGGAGTGGAAATCCAGTGCCACAAGAGATAGAAACAACATGGGAGATCAGATTGATCTGCCCATTGATTTGTGTGATGGAGTAGAATCCATGGAGTAAAGAGTAATAGTGCAGAGTCAGTTTATCCAAAAGGTCAAGTTGGAGATAGATGAAGAGGAGTTTCACTTGAGCAGACTGCAAAGGAGGAGCCAGCCAGTGGACCAGCTGGACAGAGTGATAGAAGAAATAAAAAGGTTAATGTTGAAGTCAGCAGAGGAGATAGTCAACAACAATAGGAAGTTGATCAGGGGAGAACCTACAACAACAGGGAAACAACAAATCAAAGGAGCAGATGGACAACTACAAATTCAGATATGGGACCCTAGAGGATCTAAACCTTAGCAGCATAGGAGCCATGAGAAGGAGCTCATGAATTTTTTCAGTGCGAAAGTATGATGTATGAGCATCACTCCACCTCATCAACACCAACAAGGCAATGCATCAACGCACAAGGGGGAACAATTTCCAAGGGAAGAGAGGCGCCAATCCTCTCATTTTGAACCCAAATTAAAAATTTTAATGCAATTAAATGTAATTGAATGTTTGATGGCTCAAGGAAAACTAAGCCACTATCTTTGTACAAGCAAGTTGTTGTAATATATAGAGCCACATTTAATGGTTGACGGTAGGAAGGATCTAGATCTGATTCAGACTAGATGGCAATTCAATGCAAATTCAATGCGAGTAGGTAAATGGAGGGAAGGCTCGAGGAGCCCCTCTTTGGTAAAAAATATCTTGTTTCATAATTGATTAGAGCATGAGTATGAGAGAGGGTAGAGAGAGCTCAAGAGAGAAAAGGATAAGTGTTGCAGACTCTGTTGCAATCCATCCTTTGTAAATCTTTTTTTATGAACATTCAGATATAATACAAACGCAGGTTTTCCTACATATGAGGTTTTTGTTGTTTTATATGTGATGAGTGGTTGTTTTCTGAATGATCTATGTTTTTATTAATGTATGTTGTAGATGTATGCAGATAGGTTACATTAGCAGGTTTAGATAGACTTATCTATCTTTGTGAATTTTTGAGTAGTTTTGGGCTCTTAGGCTTTTGCAAGAAGTGCACACCGGAGTATTGAAAACTCTATGAATCCAGTGCAAGGAGTGCACTTGAAATCTATTTTGAGTTCATATAAATAGCATGCTAGATGGGCACACTAGAATCAATCTAAAGCTCAAAAGAAACATCAAAGTTACTAAACACTCTGATAACTAGTTTATGCCATTATTATAGTTCTTTGCATTTCAATAGATAAGAGCATCATAAGAACAAGATCACTGAGAAATACACATTCACAAGAGACACAACATTTATCCTGGGAAACTCTCTAGGGGAAGAAAACCCAACAAAATCTTCCTTATCATAAATTGTTTATACAATGTTCAAGAGATAACTCAAACCAATACAGATAGTCCTCCCCAAGATATGCGCCACTCTTCTTCTCCTCTCTCCAACTGGTAATTGCATCTTGCCTCATAAGATAATGAGCAAGTGAGTTGTGTGTTAGAAGTGAGGCGCTAGCCTCCTATATATACAAAATTGGCACGTGTGAAAGGTCACAACTGGCAGGGCCAACCTCTCACTCTGGGTGGGTAAACCCACCTTTAATTAATTCTGGGTCTTCCATAATAACTGTTGGGGCCGACTTCTTATTCTTCTCTTTATAATTGTCTGATGACCAATCCACAAAAGGGGATTTGGTCCTTATACAATTACCGACATGATTAATCCACAATGGGGGACATGATTAATCCACAATGGGGATTAATCCAATAACAATAATAATAATAATGACATGATTAATCCGCAATGGGGATTTAATCCAATAATAATAAGAATGCTCTTTGCAGTTATATTATTTCAACACTCCCCCTTAACAAGAAGGGTATTCTTCATCAGCATCAGGCGAGAGAGGTCTGCATCATCAGTGGCATATGGAGGACAGTATCGTCAATATCATCTTGAAACATTGGCTAGCACATTTATGAGTCATCGGAAGTTTTATTCATAAACAACATCATCATTCTCGAAAGAATGCTATCATCATCTGCATCAAATATGTATCAGTAAAAATGATACCTCATCACAGAACTAGGCTGGCACATCACAGTACTACACTAGCTTAGTGTCACAGTGGTTAAGCTAGTAGCTCAGTGTCAGTCACATATTGCTTTACGTCTAACAACTAGGTCAGAAGCAAGTAATATCATCATCTCGCTTTATGTCTAACAACTAGGTGAGAAGCAAGGAATCACAACGTCATTCTTTACGTCTAACAATAAGGTCAGAAGCATGACTCATTTTGCTTTGCGTCTAAAAACGAGGTCAGAAGCAAGGAACACATCAACATCTGTCTTTACATCTAACAACGAGGTCAGAAGCGAGGAATCATCTTTCTTTACCTCTAACAACTAGGTCAGAAGCAAGGAATCAACGATGTCATGCTTTACGTCTAAAAACTAGGTCAGAAGCATGACTCATCTTGCTTTACGTCTAACAGCGAAGTCAGAAGCAAGGATCACACGGCGTCATGCTTTACGTCTAACAGCGAGGTCAGAAGCATGACTCATCTTGCTTTACATCTAACAACTAGGTCAGAAGCAAGGATCACACAGCGTCATGCTTTACGTCTAACAGCGAGGTCAGAAGCATGACTCATCTTGATTTATGTCTAACAGTGAGGTCAAAAGCAAGGATCACACAGCATCATGCTTTACGTCTAACAACGAGGTAAAAAGCATGACTCATCTTGTTTTACATCTAAAAGCAAGGTCAAAAGCAAGGATCACACAGCGTCATTCTTTACGTCTAACAGCGAGGTCAGAAGCATGACTCATCTTGTTTTACATCTAACAATGAGGTCAGAAGCAAGGAATACATCTACTCCCCCTTTCAGGGAGGGTCCTTTCGGACTATACCAAGCTTATCTTGAAAGTGTTCAAAATTTACATGAGACAGAGGCTTAGTCAACATGTCAGCAACTTGTTCTTTCGTGCTAATGTACTGCAGCTTCAAGGCTCCTCTCTGTACCATGTCACGGATGGAAAGATAGCGGATCTCTATGTGCTTCGACCTGTCGTGGAACACAGGATTCTCTGTCATTTTAATGCATCTTTGATTGCCACATAGAATCGCGGTTTCTCTCATATCCAAATCAAATAGGCTTGTCAGTAACTTTCGAAGCCATATATCTTCGTAGCTAGCAGAACATGAGGCAATGTACTCTGCTTCTACCGTGCTTGGAGCAATACTAGATTGCTTCCTAATCTGCCACGAGATCATGGTTGATCCCTAAATGAAACAACATCTGAAAGTTCTTTTTCTATCAGCAATGCTTCCTACCCAATCTGCATCAGTATATCCACACAATGTGAAGTCATGATCTCCATCATAGATGAGACCATAATCCATCGTACCTTTAAGGTACCTCATCACATGTTTTGCAGACACTAGATGAACACGTCTAGGCTCTACCAGAAGCTGACTCAAGGTGTTCACTGCAAAATAGATGTATGGTCTGGTGTTCATCAGGTACATCAGCGATCCAATAATCTATCTGTACAGAGTGGCATCTATCAAATATGACGAAGTATCGACCAGCAGCTTCAGCTTTGCTTCCGTGGGAGTATTCATGGACTTGCATTCAAGCATGTTGAATCTCTTCAAGATTTCGATCGTGTACTTCCCTTGGTTAAGGAAGATTCTCTCTAGACTCTTCCATACCTCAAGGCCTAAGAAGTAATGCATTAGACCAAGGTCTTTCATTTCAAATTCTATGGCAAGTCTCTGTTTACATTCATCGATGAGATTTTCTTCTCCAATTAAGAATAAGTCATCCACATACAATAATAATATTACTGGTTCATTATCCATAATTTTGAAGTAGAGATTTGAGTCTACTTTACTCTTGGTAAAGCCCAATCTCATCAAGAAACTGTCTATACAGCCATACCAAGCTCTGGGAGCTTGCTTCAATCCATATAAGGCTTTCTTCAATCGACAGACATGAGACTTCCTGTCTTCAACCTCAAATCCTTGGGGTTTCTCTATATACACTTCCTCTTTGATAACACCATTCAGGAAAGCTGTCTTCACGTCCATTTAGTGAATCTTCCATTTCATCTTGGCAACAAGAGCTATAATGGTTCTGATCAAAGTGTATCTGGCCACATGAGCGAATGTCTCTTCATAGTCGATACCTTCCTTCTGGGAAAAGCCACGAGCAAAAAATATTGCTTTATATTTCTCAATACTTCCATTAGAAGCATGTTTTATTTTGAAGAGCCATCTGTAGGATACCCCATCTTTATTCTTCGATCTGGGAACTATTTCCCATACTTCGTTCTTCATTATGGATTGGTATTCCTCTTTCATGGCCTCTTCCCATTCTTTTCTCTGAATGGCTTCTTCAAAGCATGTAGGTTCTTCATCAAGTAGATTACACATCAAAGCCATGTAACTGGAGAATGGGTTTGGTCTTTTCACCTGTCTTTTGGTTCCTTCTAGAACACCATACTTCTCTCCATCTTGAATAATCTCTCTTGCCCAAGCAGGATTTCTTTTATGGGAGAAGGTCATTTGAGGAGGTTCTTGAACTTATTTTATGTCATGGTCTTCAGGAGTCTCCTCATCCAGGGAAGTTATGACTTCCCTTACAGGTTCTGCAGCTCTGGGAACTTCCCTCATGGATTCTGTAGTCTCGGGATTTACAGGTTCCTCTTCATATACTTCTTCAAGTTGGCATCTTCTCAATTTCTTAAGTGTTGCTTCTTCATCAAAGGTCACATTCGTGTTGATCTCAATATCGTGGTGACCAGGTATGTAGATTCTGAAGGCCTTGGATACCTCATAGTATCCCGTAAATATTCCCTTCTTTCCGAAGGGTTCCATCTTGTTTCTTTTCCCTTTTGGTATATGAATAAACACTGGGCAGCCAAATATTTTGAGATGGCTTACCTCTAGCTTGTTTCCAGTGAACATCTCTTCTGGTGTCTTGAGCCCAAGTGTACTATGGGGAAATCAGTTCTGCACATAAACAATTGTCATTGCTGCTTCTGCCCATAAGCACATAGGAATATCTTGATCTTCACAGCTTCCAGCATGGTTCTGTTCTTCAGCTACACCATTTTGTTGAGGATATTGATCCCAACATCTTTGCATAAGTTCACGAACTCTTTTGAGGTATACTCTCCTCCATTATCTGACCTGAGTATCTTAATCTTCCTTACAGAAGGGTTCTCTTATCAAGGCTTTGAATTCCTTGATCTTGTTGAACACTTCAAATATATCCAGGTCTTTTACGAAAATAATAATTAATGAATGATACATAGCATACATACCCATTATTGGAGGATGATGGAATTGGGCCACATACATCTGAATGAATGAGTTCTAGGACTCCTTCTTCCTTGTTGTCCCTCTTCGGAAACGGGTTCTTGACGTTCTTCCCTTATGCACATCCATCGCATACACCTTCATGGTCACCTTTCAGTTATGGTAAACCTGTGACAAATTTGCATATGTATGGTAGCACCTTGTAGTTGATGTGAGCTAATCTTCTAGAGTTCACATGAATTCTTCAATAGTGTGGGTCATGGAAGCTTCTGAGTGACCCACCTTCTTCTTTTCCACTGATTATTTCTTCATTTATGATTTCTTCTTTAGCATGTTTCCTTATGCAAACTTTGCTATAGCTTCCTCATGTGACCTGGAGCAAGGTCAACAAAACAACAAGCAAGAATAATATCCTTCTTGATAATATAAAGCAATAGCACGAACAATCATCATAGTAGCTCCTTTAGAGCTTATTACTTATAATTTAGCAA
>ML796385.1:110105-122058 GCA_009831015.1 Picea engelmannii
GTTATATATTCATGTGCATGTTTTATCTGATTTTATTTCTTCATTTCAGCTATCTAGGTGAGGCTATTAGTAGAGTTAGTTTCATGTCACAACTCATTCACTTATGTTAATTCTCTCCTTACTAGGATAGGGTAGATTAGAACTATATTAGATACCTGCATTTACATAGTGTTCATCTACATATTTTGTTTGCATAACCATCCATCACTCACCTTCATTGGTGGATCGGACCACAACAGGTAAAACCTAACCAATAATGGTTGTCGGGCCAGAATCTAGATGGGTTCCCTATTCCAAATGGTGAGAGGTCTAATTGGGACTTCTTACTGGGGGTAACCCCTTACCATTGTTGGGTGAATTTAGACTCGTCAATAGAATTTGCACTAGAAGGAGGGTCATATGAAAAGCCTACCCATGTGGAGTCATTTCACTTAACTTTTAACCAACACATGGATCCTCTCCATACCTCTATATGGGATATACCTTTGAGTCTTTTGAGACCCATCGATGCCATCTCAATCAAGTCGGTCAATCTCTTGTCAATTCCCAAATTCTATGGTGAAGGGCATGTATATGCATTCATGAATCTCAAACAATTTTGCATCACTCGACGAATTCTTAAGATTGTTCAGGACAACGAAACATGTTGACTATTCATCCTCACATTCAAAGGAAATTAAATACCGGCTTAGGACATTGCCAGTGAAATCAATTCGTAACTGGAAACAATTCATGGAAATTTGTATCTCTGCTCATGAATATTATGTTTCTGACGAACGCTTGGATGAACTTAAAGAAATTTGTAGGCTTGGAAATGAATTTGTGGATAATTTCTTCTCGAGAGTTATGCAGATTTGTCATAGATTTCCTGAAGATGACAAACCCTCAGACCAATTAATCTCGAATTGGTTTTCCTATCTTGTCTCTGATCTTGAAAGGTTCAACCTAGATGATCAACTCATTGCTAATTCCAAGATTCAAGACTGATCACGAAAGTTAGGGGGTACATAATCTATAACCAAAACTTTGACACAACTATGGAGAAATCCTTACATGTAATCTTAGACCCCTTAGCCCATGAGTGTGAACCATTTAACGATTCCCCTTCAGGAAATCATGAACATATTATGGTATGCAACAAATATCTCATTAAATAAATCTCATCATTTTCAGAATCTGAAGATATTCATGCACTTGATACAAATTTGTTTGATGTTGGTCACCCACATGAACACCCACTTGTTCATCATGCAGCGCAACATGTAAATTGTTTTAACAATAGAACACTAAATGCTAAATCAAAACAACAAGATTTCCAAGTTGTGATGATCTAGGAGGATCTAGAAGGGAAAAAATTCATAATTCCTCAAATCTTAGAAAAAATGGCGCCAATTCAAATATCTCATCGATATATTTCCATCGATGTAAATGGTTCATCAAACAGAGTCCGAACAGAGAATTTATGGTCGGTCAAAGTTGGTAGTCAAACCTAGTCAAAGTCAATGATGATGTCATCATCCATACAGGTGATGTCAGAAGTATATACCAGGGTGACATCAACATGATGTCATGTTGATGTCATCATGTTGACATGGCACCACCCAACAAGTGACATGCAACACGCAGATTTGGCCTTTTGGGTGACTATTTGGACCTATTGGTGAGTGCCACATGACACCACCAAGAGGGTGCCATGTGAAAGTTTCACAGAGCTACACATGGCCTGTTGACTGGGACGACACATGGGCAGGTGACTGGACAAGGCTTGGTGAATGGAAAGGTTCCACATGGCCCAATCACTGGGCACCACGTGGCACCCTAGAAATTCCCAAGAAGGGCTAGGTTCGAAAAAAATAAAAAAATAAATAAACATATATATATATATATATAGTTGGGCCGCTGAACTCGGTGGCCAACCCGACCAACAGTCCCCATATACCATAAGTACCCAAAATTTTAGTCGATGTCCCATTTAATGAGGGGTCATATCCACGATATCGGGCAAGGGTCTAATCCAATGGCGTCGAGCCCCAAAAGAAATGGCAGGATTTGTTTTGGCAATTATCCGTTGAATATATGTGTGTGTGTGTGTGTGTAAACAATTCAAGACAGATATATTATGGTTGCAGTGGGTACTAAAGAGGACAGGCCCATGGTCTTAACCCCAAGACTTCCCAAACTCCAAACTTAATTTATGCCTCCGCTAACCAACAGGCCAAACGACCTTTTTGTTTAAGCCGCCATAAACATTATATTAAACCCATGCTACTAGAGCTTGAGAGGAGAAAGGAATTCCCAAAGGATGTACAGGCACAAAATTCCATACAGAGGGAGAGCATTTATTACATGTGTTGGCATGGATTACGAGGTAGAGAGCCCAGCAGGGACCTAGAGGTAATTTTTTCTGTTTGAGACAAATTTACAATCGATTTTGCACTAATCCTCACCACGAGTCCATCAGTGATGTCTGTTTTTTATATGTGAAACATATATGAAGTTCATTTTCATACTTGAGGTATAATGATGTATTTCTGCCAGTTTTATTGCTGAGAATAATATAAAGCCTCTACACTTTGAAGCAGGGCCCAGAGACATAGTCCATGTTGGATGAACTCCATTACCATGTCTTGTTTTCATTCTCTTCTTATCCTCTTTTCTCCATGATTATTTCCTCTTTAATGATGTTGCACATAAATCTTTTAATTCATTCTCTAAATGTAATTCATATAATGTCATCGAAGTAAAGTTCCCTTATCGATTTGGTATCAAAGCAGTCTTTTTTTACTTGAATTACAAGTGTGAATGCTTACCATGGCCAAGCTCAAAAAAGGTGAAGGGAAACTCAATACTTTCAACCCAAAGATTGGATGTACAACTCGAGGAAGGAAAATGGATGATTAAGAGAGGCATGTTGAGCATGAGCATAACTTTCACAAGGTATTGTATCAGATGTCAGATATGGTAGAAAACTCGTATGTGTATTACGAGAAGAGAGTTGCAAAGAAGGAGAAGAAGAAGAAATTTAAAGAAGAGGATAATGCTTCAGTGAACCATGGGAGTGGAGGAGATCCTCCTGAGCCTCCATCACTATCTTCAATTTCAAGCTCTTCTTCCTCTTCCTCTCATTCTCATCATTCTTATCATTCTCATTATTCTAGTTTTCATCCAAGTACTTCTAAAAAGCCATTGTTGAAACTAGATGTGAATTTTAATTTTCACATGTATAATGGAGAAATCTAATGCAAATAAGCTTAATAATTGAATCAGATAAATCGAATTTTACAACCGTGTTCAGCAGATCAAAGAGGAAGAGGCAACTATCTAGTTTACTTTTCTTCGGCTATAATGCACAACCCTTGTTTGGTGGGAGAGAAAACTTCAAAAAGGTAGTAAGCTCAATGGTAAACTCCTTTCTTCATGGTTTGAATTTATATCTTCATTGAAAAAGCTATTTTGTCCACTGGGTTATGTTCAAATGGCCATGATGGAATGGGAAAATCTAAGACAGGGTAAAGGTCAAAATGTTCAAAGTTTCATAGAGGAATTTAGGAAACAAGCACTTGAATTAAACTTTCATTTATATTCTCATGAAACTTTGATGAAGTATATTGTTGCACTCCACAATTACATTCGACATGCATTGTTATTGTTTAACCCCACAAACTTAGATGAAGTGTGTGTGCAAGAAACTCACCTTGAGAGTAGGGGAAAGAATGTATAGGAAGTCCACACAAAGAAATTTTCCAAGTTCAAAGATAAAAATTTCAAAGGAAAGAGAAAGGACAAGAAGACATCGACAACAAATAAAGAGGAAGGAAATCCCTCTTGCACACATTGCAAGAAATATGGGCATGATGACGAGCACTGTTGGAAGCTACATCTAGATCTAAATCCCAAGAGATTTGGTGGAAAAGGGAAGCCAAAGACAGTTGCAACAACACAACAAAACCTTGGCTCCAATTCATGAGATGAGATGAGGATTACAAGCATGGGAGTACAACGTAAAAGTTCATTTCATGCTGGTTCAAGTTCCACTAATGCATCTCATGATCATGAAAGAAGAAGTGAATTATTTCATATTAGAGTTGTATATAAACATACTAAGATTGATGCTCTATTTGATATGGGTTCCCAAGTGAATTTAATCTCAAAAACTATTGTTAAAAAGTTGGGCCTACAAACAAAAGCTCATCCTAAACCATACCCTCTTGGCTGGGTAACTGATAATGCAAAATTAAATGTCACCAAGCAATGTGGGGTGATATTTTTTATTGCTTCCAAGTTGATAGATGAGGTTGATTTAGATGTTGTCCCACTTGATATATGTGGCATAGGTTTTGGAAGTTTGTACCTTTATGATAGAAACATAATCTTCTTCCAAAATGAAAACAAATACCATCTCACAAAAGATGGAGTGGAATACATTGTAAGGGCTCACAGTATGAAAAAAATACAACTCTTGTTAGTGCAGGCCAGATAAAGAGACTCATAAACACTAATAAGATATATATACTCATGGTTGTAAGGGAAAAATATGTTGAGACATATGATGCTTTCAAGGAATTTGATCCCTCTCACAAAGATGAAATGATTGATGTTATATCTAACTATGATGAAATCTTTTAGAAACTAGGTGGATTGCCTCTCAAGAGGGAGATTCAACATGAAATACATCTTCAAAAAATGTCCCTCTTCCAAGTGTGGGTATGTACAGAATCTCAAATGTGGATATGGAATAGATCAAGAAGCAAGTGCAAGACTTATTGGACCAAGGGGTCATTTGACTGAGCTCGTCTTCTTGTGGTTCTCTGATTGTGTTGGTGACAAAGAAGGATGGCACATGGAAAATGTGAGTTGATTATCGAGATCTCAACAAGATCACCATAAAGAGCCATTATCCCTTGCCTCAGATAGATGATTTGTTGGGTCAAATGAATAATGAAGTTTACTTCACCAAGTTGGTTTTAAGGAGCGGCTGCCACTAGGTCAGAATTGCAGAAGGCGACACATGGAAGACTGCCTTAAAAAAAAACAAGTTTTTTTTTAATGGCTTGTGATGCCATTTGGGCTTTGTAACGCTCCAACAACATTCATGTGAGTCATGAATGATATATTTGGATATTTCCTTGATGATTTTATTATTGTATACTTAGATGACATTCTTGTGTTTAGTAGAACTTGAAGTGAACATGTAACACATGTAAAGAGAATATTGGATGTCCTTAAAAGGGAAAAGTTGTATGTAAAATTGTCATATTGGATGTCCTTAAATTAGTTTACTTGGGTCATATTGTTGGAGGTGGTCAACTAAAGATAGACCTCTCCAATGGTGAAGTCATTGTAAATTGGCCTAAGCCAACATCAGCTACTGAAATTAGAAGTTTCTTAGGGGAAATTCAGTACTGGAGAAAGTTCATTGCAAACTTCTCCTACATTGAATCACCTTTACATGCCTTAACTAGTGTGAAACAAACCTTCTGGTGGGGAGGTAAACAACAAAATTCCTTCTAGATATTGAAGAGAAACATCTGCACCGCACCAGTGATAGCACTACCTGACCTACAACAACCATTCAAATTGAGACTGATGCCAGTGCCTATGCCATGGGAGTAGTCTTGATGCAACAACATAAGCCCATTTGTTTTCATTCTGAAACTTTTTCTAAGGTTGTGTGTAACTATCCTACATATGAAAAATAACTGTATGCATTGGTACAAAGCATGAAGAAATGGAAAAACTACTTAATGGGAAAGGAAACAATCATACACACTAATCACCAACCCTTGCAGTATCTCCAGTCACAGACCAAGCTACAAAAGTCAATACACTACAGGTGGATGGGATTCTTACAATAGTTCCATTTAGTTATCAGATACAAGAAGGCTATAAGTAACAAAGTTGTGGATATGCTTTCTAGACCTCCTATTTTTGCACCCATTGTTTTGAAGAATGATTCCTTAGCTCATGATAGTTATATTGAATGATATGTTAATGATGAATATTTCAAGGATGTATATCAGAGGCTAACCCATGGTTCATAGGTGGAGAACTTTTATGTGCAAGATAAACTACTCTACTATTTGGGCAAGATTTGTATTCCAATCAATGAAAGAATGCATGTAATCAGGGAAGCACATACTTCCCTTGTATATGGGAATTTTTGGGTAGGTGAGACTATGGCACATTTGAAAAGTTTTTCTATTGGACTTGAATGAAAGATATTGTAACCAAATATGTAAAGGGGTGTGTGTTGTGCTCAACTTGTAATCCCACTAATAGAAAATTAGGGTTATACACACCACTTCTTGTTCCTTCTCATCCTTGGGAAAGTATTTCCATGGATTTTGTAGAGGGGTTTCCTTTGTCAAAAAGGGCTCATGACTACTTGTATGTAGTAGTAGATAGGTTTAGAAATATGTGTGTCTTAATGCCATGTAAAAAGCAGACCATTGTTGAGAAAACTGCTCATATTTTCTTTCAACATGTATGGGTCCACTTTGGACTACCAACATCCATTATCTCAAATCGAGACACTCAATTCCTTGGAGAGTTTTGGACAAGCTTGTGGAGAATGATGGATACCAAGCTAAAGAGAAGTGTCACTTTCCATCCACAAACTGACGACCAGACAAAGGTTGTAAAAAGAACTTTGGTTCATTTTCTTTGAGCCTACTGCAATAAACATCCCAAGTAGTGTGATGATCAGATACGGTGTGTGAAACATGCATACAACCAAGCCTTGCACTCTTCCACACAGATTTCATCGTTCGAGACATGTTTTGGGTATTTACCTAAGGCTCCTTTGGACTTGGTTTTTGGCTAAGATGTCTACTCAAGAAAACAAAGTGAAGAAGACAGAGCCTACAAGTTCATTTAGAGGATCCAGGAGGTACATCAGATAGTCTGGGAACAGTTGGAAAAGAGTCAGGCACAGTACAAATCTCACCATGACAAGCACATAGTTGATCATCAGTTTCAAGTGGGAGATCAAGTATTGCTTCACATCAGCAAGGATAGGTGTTATAACCCTAAATTGCACCACACATACTTACCTGGCATCAGGCCTACTCATATCCCTTCCTTGCCAAAGCCATGCTGAATAAACTCTTGAAAATCCTCTTAAATCAAGTGGCACGCGCCCTAAGCCTCTACTACACGCATTGGAACACTGGCAGGCCCACTACTGCATGCGTTGGAACGTTGGCTGGCCTACTACAACCCATGTTTACCTAACAAAGCACAAAAACAGGAAAGTTTTCGACGGGACAAAAATCTTTGGGTCAGTTAACTGAAACTCCCAGCCATGTATGGCCGAGAGTTCATTCAAAACCCTAGCTCCTTCTAGCCTATAAAAGAAGGGGTAGGGGTACTATTTGGAGGAGGAAAAATCATAGCAAAGAAACTCTGCCCAATTGTTGAATCCATTTGTCCCAACCCTTTAGCCTTTCCTCAAGATTAAGGAGAATTAAAGCAAAGCAGTTGGAGGACAAAGAAGAGGAGGAGCCCAGGATCAGGATCAAGGAACGGTGGTTGATCTCTATCATTATTGTAAGTTGATTCATCTTGATATTAATAAAAGAATACTTTTCCTGTCCCAATGCATGAGTTTTATATGTTTTATTCGATTTATGCTTAATCTCTAACCCTCTAGTAGAAAAATAGCATGCATGCATAGTGTTTTGTCTTGATTGCAGGATTGTCTTTGGAAGGAGCAGCGCAAGCAAGTGGACAAAGCGCAACGAAGGATCTACACCAAACATCAGTAAAAAGGTTAGTAGGTTCTTTCCATGTTTGTATGTGAAAAAGGGTTTTAGGTTTTGGGATGATAGGTTAAAAGTAATTTCTTCAGGGTCATGATTTGCATGCAAGTTTAAGCCCTAGCTTGTTAGTCCGTAGGGTATTATTTCCCAACAACATAATTGGTGACTCCGTTCGGGAATTTACTCTTAGGGTTTCCGGATTTAAGTGAGGTTTTTGGGTAGTTTAAAGGGATAGATTTTATGTTTGTTTGTTTGTTTGTTTTCTGTTAGGTCAGAGCTAGCAGGGAACCTGGTTCTTAATACCAGTTTTTCCTTGACTGTTGCTTGACATTTATTATCGGGACACACAGAGGTACACGCGGCCTGCAGAAGGCCTGCACGCGTGTAACCCGCGCCCTAACCTTATATAGTCCGTGTTTGAACACTTACTGTAGAGGTTTCAGTAGCGTGTAGGACTCAGAGAGCTTAAGAGGCAATCTCCTCTTCCCTGTTAGAATTTTACATTCTCAGGGGGATTTCTGGATCCTGTCTGGGTCTTGCTGGTTCACTGTCTTGTCTCAGTTTTCTTTATTGCATTTGTTTTCTTTTTGCAATTATTTTTTCTTTTCTGTTGAAGAAGAAGCATCCAAGCCTCTAGGAGACCCTGGTTGTCAATACCAGAGGCCTCTTCCAGGTCTGGGCTGCCTGTGTTTAGTTTTCTCTTGGAGTNTCTTTTTGCAATTATTTTTTCTTTTCTGTTGAAGAAGAAGCATCCAAGCCTCTAGGAGACCCTGGTTGTCAATACCAGAGGCCTCTTCCAGGTCTGGGCTGCCTGTGTTTAGTTTTCTCTTGGAGTTTATTCATACACGTGGCATGTGTAAGTACTGCCCGCGGGTACCCGCGCTCTATTATAGCCCAGCACGCATTTGCCCACGTGTTGTTCCAGTGACAGTAGCAGGCTTGAGTGGTGGCTTTTCAATCAGGGTGGGGCAGTCATCCCTTCTTGTGGTGAGAAGTGTTCCTCTCAGGGGATTGAGTCTAGGGTTGCACAGCCAGTAGGTTAGGGCCTCTTACCCTTAGCCTGTGTTTTATTAGTTGATTGTTGATAGAAAATATAAAAAAAGAAAAAGATTTTGTTTTTGGTTTTTAGACAAGCATAAGAGTCGATGCTTTCTTGATTGCCATTGTGCGTCTTTGCTCTGGTCCTTTGTGATATGCGCTTTAAGCCAGAATTTTATTTTGTTTTCTTGGTTTTTTTCTTGTTGGCATTTTCCCTTTGTTGCTTCATTTAGCACTGAAATAAAAAAATAAAAAATAAAAATTCTATTTTTTCATTTGCTTCTTTGTTTGAAGATTGTGTTGCTGCATCAATAGCTAAGAAGAAGTATTTTTTCATAAGTTTTTTGCAGTGCATTTAGAGCATAAGTAGCTCGCATATTGAGCGAAATTCCTTTATGTTTGTTGCATGAAATCTTAGAAAAGTTGAAAAGAAAAAGAAGTCTTACTTGTTGAAAAGTTGTTGGTTTTTGCATTTTTTGTAAAAGTTTTTGTTTCCAAGCATTTCTTGTTCATTTTTCTTTGAGTCTTTACACACCATCAGTTTCACCTTCATACCTTGTGATGTAAAAAATCCCATAAAAGCAACGCTAATTTAAAATCTATTAGACTCTTTTGTTTGTAGGGTTCATACACTAGCTCAGGACTAGGGCCTTGGAATAGGTTGGAGAGTAAATTCTCCAAGGCCACTCAAACCAAACATTGGAGTCTGTCATAGGAAGTGTAGAAGTCCAGTTACGTGAAAGTTATCTGGGACCCCCCTCTAACACAGGGGCTAAACACGAGGTCGCGTAAGGAAAGGTAGCGGAGATAACCCCTCCAAAGCCGGACCGAGCGTAGTGGAGAACACATATCGAGGATTTGTTGAGGGATTCCGTCGTTTGCATTTGCCACGGGGCTTCGTGGGTCTCGAATCCGTTTGAGGTCCTCAGTTTTCTTCCGTACCATTTTATTTCGATACCCTTGACAGGTTTCGGGCTTGATACCCTGCTCATTGTGGTCTACCCGACTATCGACTGTACCCGCCTGGTGACTGTTCATGTGCTGGAAAACTAGTTGCCAATATTTTCTAGGGACATACACAGGTGACTGCGAGGGTATACCGCGGTACCTAGGACAGGCATCGGGCCACTCTTTGCAGAGTATACCCGGAGGGTGCTTCCGTTTTCGAGTTGCACTTGCACCGGTAAGTTGCTCTAGTGTTGGTTGTTGTAACTGTTCTTCCAACTAGTTTAGTGTTTGCTTGATTTATCTCTCAGGGGCTTCTTTTTAGTGTGTGTTATTGTTTGATCATGTAGAATACCTTAGCGTGTCATGGATCTTCTCACATAGTGGAGGATTCAGAGCTCCGCCGGTCAAGAAGGCTTCTGGGCCTGCCGCCGGTTATACTGGAGCCACCCCCGCCACCATTGAGCCGGAGGCTAGACCAACAAGGGTCTTTCGAAGCAACCGGGTTTCAAACCATTGAGCCCAAACAACTCCTGGAGGAATCAATCACCAATCTTGATTCGGTTGAAACCCCAACCACTGATACTTGGCCGCAAGTTATTGTGCCAATTCAATTTTACGAAAGCCTGTCAGTGCCTCACACAGCTATGGCAACAAACGTTGTTACTTCCTCTGGGAATTCTTCCATTCCCATCACCATTGCTACCACAGGAGAAGCATCTCCTAACTTTTCGTCGTCGGTCCGAGCCACTACGGTCTCGACCATAAATATGTCGCACAGTGGCCCATCCCCATCTATTGCGGCGGCCACACCTCCCTTCACACCTAGTGAGACAGGCCCTCTGTTCTCATACGGTATGCCTAGTTCGGGTACCAGTCCTGCACTCACTTACTCCACTTTACAGACTTTGGGTTTGGGGGCAGGGAGCTCTAACACTCCTCTACAAGGTCAACTTGGTGGCATTCCTGTCCCTTTCAACGCCTTTCCTTACGCGGGAGGTCATATCTCTCCTTCGTCCCCTTCGCTTGGTGGTCTGCATCAGCAGTCCACCGGGCAGCCTGCACACATGAGTTCATTTGGAGCCGGGAGTCAAGGAACACCTGCGCAAACTCTGCCGGTAGGTTCATCACCGTTTTTTTGGAACGGGACGTTTGGTAATAACACTTTCACATCCACTGCTTTCCCATCTGGGGGCACACCCATTTTTGGACAGTCTACTCCGGCGCAGGGTACTATTCCTGCGTCGAGGGCACATATACCAGGACCTTGGAACTCAGGACAAGGATCTGTTCCTTCCTCTGGAATGTCGTTCTGGGGTAATTCTTTCCACAGTCAATGGAACCCCAGACAGACTTCTATGCCTCTCCCATCGGGACCGGCATGGGGTAATCCTTCCCAAAGTCCGTCAAACATGATGAATGCCCAACATCCTATGTCCTTTATGGGGAATCAACCAATGATGTCTCCACAGATGCAAAACCCTTACGCTGGTTAGGGCCATGGTTTATACCAGAATCCAGGCCAGCAGCCAAACTTTTCCTGGCAACCTGGTGCCAGTCAAACTCCAGGACCCTTTTTCCCAGGCTATCAGCAGCAACCCAAACTACCATTCCTGGCGACGCTACACTTGCCAGATTTGACAAGGTTGTTAAATGATCCTATCTGTCACGATCCGCGTTGGCCTCCTATTCCAACGAAGTTGCCTTCGGACATTCCAAAGTTCGAGGCCAAGCCTAACGAAGATCCAGGTGATCACGTGACTACTTTCCACCTTTGGTGTTCATCTAACTCACTGAAAGATGACTTTGTCCAGTTGCGATTCTTTCAACGCACTCTTATTGGGAGTGTCGCGAAATGGTACATCAAGCTTGATCGCTCACGATATTCTTCTTTTGGCGAACTGGCTATGGCCTTCCTTAACCATTTCCAGTTACTTGTGAGATATGACGTGGGCACAGAACTACTTGCTAATTTCGAACATACGATAGCGGACAATATCTCTGACCATATCCGAGAGTGGCGACGCCGAAAGAGTCTAATCAAAGTGCTAGTTCCACTAGCATTCTTGCTTGAGTGGTTCCTTAAGTCTTTAGTCCCCCAATTATCCAAAGACGTCGCAACTTCTGGGGTTTTCTCCGAGGAAGATGCCATCATGAGGGCTCAACAGTTTGAGCTTATCTATTCTCAGTCTGGTTTATTATATAACATC
>ML796385.1:122872-140364 GCA_009831015.1 Picea engelmannii
TGAAACAATGACATGCATTCCAAAGGGTGCATTTAAGAAAGCTTCTCACAATCCAAACGCAAGGGCCGCCCATAATTACTCTGTGGTGGAAGATTTATCCCAAACCCCTTGTGCTATGTCCGCTTTGGAGGTCCTCCAAAGTTTCCTTGCTCAGAGGAAAGCCTTGTTGACTGCTTTAGGCTCTACTGAGACTTGTAACCCGAGTACCATCATGTTAGATATGAATGACTTGAAGCCTCGTCTGCCTTACCACGTCGCATTTCAGATAGTAGTGGCTCATCCCACGAAAACTTTTACATGGAATATCTTTCGCATGGTGGTCGACGAGGGCGCTTCGACTTGCGTTATGTTGTTAGCATGCTGGAAAGCCATTGGTCAGCCTGAGTTGTCTCCATCACCTACTCTCCTTACTGCGTTCGACGGTCGTTCATTCCGACCACATGGCATCATTCTATCTTTCCCTATGCAGTTAGGAGGGAAGACCGTATGCATCGAAGTAGAGGTAGTCGACGCCCCCCTCGACTACAATCTCTTGTTAGGTCGTAGTTGGACTTATGTTATGCAAGCTGTGGTTGCTACATTTTTCTGAGTCTTATTGTTTCCACATGAAGGCCGGATAGTGACCATTGATCAATTGTCCTTCTCTAGACCTGACCCAGCTTTGGGGGCATCCACGGTTCCTATGATAGATAATCCTCAAGCCGGTGTCGTTAACGTAGGAGTTGGTTTGTGCCCATCTTTGATGGGTACTTTCGATTACCCACCTCCTCATGGTGATTTCAAGTTTATATCGACTCACCACAAGGCTGAGATTTTTCATGTCTCGTCGTTCCACACGACTTACTTTCAGGATCTGTGGATTCTTCCTTCCCCATCAGCCACGGTGGATGAGACAGGGCACGCTAGCATGTCCATGCCCTTGTCGATCGCTGAAGTAGCATACTCTTTGGTCCAGCAAGCTTCAGCCACCCCTGATCCGGCTCCCACACAAGAGTTGGATCCACCTCTAGAGTCTATCTAGGCTCAGGGTTCTCTCACCAGCACAGATTTGTTAGACTTAGTCTTGCCTTCTGACGAAGCAATAATCGAAGCAATGACTAGTCCGGACAAACCTTGGGAAGATCTTCATCACAGATCATATTTCCTCCCAGAGTTACACCGAATCGAGGTAGGAGAATTCACTATCACCTTGACGGGAGATCAGCCATGTCCCATTAACCTATTAGCTACCCAGGAAATTTATGCTGAGGAAAATATGGCGACTATCCTTACCACTATACCTATCAACATCTCCCGAAACCCTGGCGTCATGGAGAATGTCTTCGTCGGAGAGGATTGCTCCTTCGAAGAGATTCATATTTACACCAATCTTTTCAAGGAATTTCGCGACGTTTTTGCCTGGTCTTATGAGGAAATGCCAGGCATCGATCCGAAAATAGTTGAACATGAAATCACAATGTATCCTGATGCCAAGCCTATTCGACAGAAACTTTGTCCAGTCAATCCTAGGAAAGCAGCATCCATCAAGAGTGAGGTTGAGAAATTTCTCAAGGCAGGGTTCATTTACCCGATTCATTTGACTCAGTGGGTGTCAAACCCCGTACCGGTCGATAAAAAACAAGGCACGATTTGTGTATGTACCGATTTCCGTGATTTGAATAAGGCATGTCCAAAATATAATTATCCAACCCCATTCATCGATCAGATCATTGATGAATGTGCTGGTTGTGAAGCCTTTTCGTTCATGGATAGTTTTTCAGGATAAAATCAAATCCAAATCAAACCTGAGGACCAACACAAGACGGCATTCCTTTGTCCGTGGGGTACATTCGCCTATCGCAAGATGCCTTTTGGTCTCAAGAATGCTGGAGCCACTTTCCAGCGGGCCATGTCTTTTGTGTTTCACGACCTCAAACATATAGTCGAGGCCTATCTGGATGATTTAGCATCATGCTCTCCCAAGCGAAAGGATCATCCTACACACCTCAGACTAATCTTCGAACGCTGTCGCTACTTCAGGATTCGCTTGAATCCCAACAAGTGTAGCTTTTGCGTCACGTCAGGACGTTTGTTAGGTTTCATCGTTTCAACAACAGGGATCATGGTTGACCCTCTTAAGGTGGGGGCAATAGTCCAGTTACCCCCCCCACGCACAATCTTACAACTTCAAAGTCTTCAAGGCAAGGCGAACTTCTTACGACGCTTCATCGCCAACTATGCCGAAATCACCAAGGGATTTATGCGTTTACTAAAGAAAGATGTTACCTTTTTCTGGGACGAAGCATCTCAACGCTCTTTCGACGCATTAAAACACGCCCTTACTACCGCACCTCTGCTACGGCCACCGAATTATAATAAAGACTTCTTATTATATCTGGCTGCCGCAGAGTCAACCATAGGCATGGTTTTAGTTCAGGAGGATGATTCGTTTTCCGAATACGTGATCTATTACCTGAGCCGAGGCCTCGTAGGACCAGAACTTAATTATACCCATCTCGAAAAACTTGCGTTGGCAGCAGTTCATGTTGTTCAACGGTTCTTTCACTATGTTTTGTTTCGCAAGACCATCGTCGTTGCCATCGTGAATCCATTCCAGTACATGTTGACACGACGAGTTATCGATGGAAAAATCAGTAGATGGATGGTAATCCTCCAAGAATTTGACTTAGACTTCATTTCAGCCAAGTCCAAAAAGTCATTGGTCTTCGCAGAACTTATCTTGGAGCTTCCGGTTGAGTCAGGTGACGTTGTGCCTGAGGAATCGCCTATCCGGAGGGATATGTTTTTGATTGAATCATCAGACCCCTAGTACGGAGATATATTGATCTATCTCCAGAATTTGAAGTGCCCCACCTCTACTTCTCGTGATGAGCATCGACGGATACGCCATCAATCCAAGAACTATCTCATACTCAATGATACGTTGTATCGGAGAGGTGTAGACTGCATCTTGCGTCGATGTCTCACTCATGAGGAGGCTGTCATAGTGCTCAATGATTGTCATACAGGAGCCTATGGCGGTCACTTATCTGGGTTGGCAACAACCCAAAATATTTTACGAGCAGGTTACTTCTGGTCCACACTTATTAAAGATTGTATCGAGTCGGTCAAGAAGTGCCACCCGTGCCAAGTCTTCTCACAAAAGATGAGGGCACATCCAGCTCCCATGTTTCCTGTCATCACAGTCGGTCCCTTCACTAAGTGGGGGATTGATTACACTACATGCAACCCCCCATCAGTAAGGGGGCACTAATATATCATTGTAGCTGTCGACTACTTCACTAAGTGGGTCAAAGCTATGCCGACGTTCAAAGATGATGGAGAGACTGCAACTCTCTTCTTATTTAATCATATTATAGCACAGTTCGACGTCCCGAGAGAGATTGTCACTGACCATGGCAGTCACTTTCAGAACCAAATGATGTCCGAGTTAACGTCAAAGCTTGGGTTACGGCAAGAACATTCATCGCCTTACTATCCCCAAGCCAATGGGCAGGTGGAAGCTGTAAACAAAATTCTTAAGATGATTCTACAACGAACTATCAACTCAGCCAAGTCAAATTGGCATTTGACGTTATACTCAGCATTATGGGCTTACCGAACCTCAGTGAAGACTGCAATCGGTTTCTCACCTTTCCAACTCGTTTACGGGCTGGAGGCAGTCTTTCCTATCGAATGTCAAATTCTATCTCTGAAATTGGCAGCACAGTTATTGCCAGACACTGCTCCACTTGAAGAGCGGTTAGTACACCTTGAGCAGCTTGATGAGTAGCGTCACAATGCGGCCCTGGCCAATGAGGCTCATAAACATAAGGTCAAGTGTCAATATGATAGGTCCGTTCGTCCTCGGATTTTTTCTGAGGGCGACCTTGTCCTACTCTATGACCAAGACAAGGACCCCCTGGGGGTAGGAAAATTTAAACCCATGTGGTTCGGACCCTTCATAATTAAAGAGGTTTTAAGGAAGGGTGCTTATCATTTGGTTGATTTTGAATGGAATGCTTTGGCGGAGCCTAGAAATGGGCTCTACCTCAAGAAGTATTACTCATAGAACGGTCATTGTGGGTAACTTTTTGTAACATATGTATAGTCTTTGTACTATTACTTTTTTTACATTTCTTTTAAAACGTGTTATGGACGTGTCATTGATGTTATCTTTCGTCAATATGGCAGATGTCAAGTGAGTCTGAGGTGTTCATTGGGTATGCGGACGGGGCTAGTCGACACACGCAGAGGCTTGCCTCCGCGACTTGGGTAATCTTTACACCACAGGGTCAGTTGTTATCTTTCGGAGGTATATGCTTAGGTAACACCACAAACAATGTTGTTGAGTATAGTGCAGTTATTGAGTTGCTTCGTGACGCTTTGTCATTGGGTATCTCTCGTCTCTGGGTCTATCTAGATGCTCAACTGGTTGTGTCACAGCTAAACAGAATATACCGGGTGCACGACCCAACTTTACACCGACGATTCCTTAGGGTACGTCTCTTGGAACACAACTTTGATTATATTACATATTTTCATGTTCCTAGGAGTCTAAATCAAATCACAGATACTCTAGCTAATCACATTTTAGATTGGCATCTTGCTCGCATATAAAAAGATCATGAACATAAACATGTAAATACATTTTTGTACACATAACCCATAAGACACAAAAGAAATAAAAAAACCATATATAAACATCATAAAATCCTCAGAGTACATTGATGGGCGCAAGTGCCTCACAAGTGGGAACCATAACGAGTCACTGGTCTTATGCCCTCAATATATATATATACATATCAGTGCTCGTGGCACAAAAAATTCTAAAGTCCGTTCAGGGCCTATGGGCCCTGTTATAATCATGTACATCCTGGGCTAAATGCCTAAACAATCGGACCCATGTCCGAGGTGCCCCCACAACATGAGTCTGCATGGAGGGCGGCAGGTCCTCTATCTCTGCCATGGGAACTGTGTGGGTGAGTGCAGTAAAGTTCCACTCAATCCGCCTCAGGACTCTCTCGGCCTCTCCTGCCGGGAGGTTCCCAGCTACTGTTGCTCCTCCAGCGGCGACAACTGCGGCTTCCGGCCGTGGGCAATGCATGTTCCTTGCATAGTCAGCAGGTCGCACGGGCCCCACATCTGCATGCAAAAAACGTTCACCCATGAAAAACTCTGGTATACAAAAACATGATATATATATCAAAAAAAAGACATAAAAATTACATATGTAAACAAGAAAAACTATATAGGTGGAGACTTACCCATCTCCCCTCGCTCCTCACCAGGAGGCACTGGTATCGCTGGATCTCTGGAGAATTCAATCCCCGCGTATGGGTAGTCCTCAATAGCTAGGATCTGTCGCGACAGCCAAGCAAAAAATTCGTCGCTGAAGGCCTCTGTGGTCCTTCCACCACCCTGTCGCGACAGCAACACTGCCCATATGCATACTGCGGGGAAAGTAGCCAGATGTCCTCGTACTGTCAATCGAGGACTAAAACATGGAACTCTCTTGAATAAAAACGAACACAGGATGGTCCCAAACCCGAAGTTCCTGTGTGTCCGTTGTCTGCAAGCTGTCAACTGACCTGTCATGCTCGCTAGTAGTGTGGTACTCCAATCAAAAAATTGTGCATTCATGCACTGGATTTCATAGTTCATCTGTGCGCGCGAAGCCTGATGCACAGCTGTGGAGCTGGTAATCTGCCCAATGAGCGATAAAATAGTCTGAAGGGTGAGGCTGGTAATCCTTCTCACAGGTACCGAGGAAGATCTCTGATCGGTACCAGCCTCACAATACTCCTCTATCAGCTCCGAGACTTTGCTCGGCCCTGCAGGAAAAGTCTGAAAGTTGACTGGTTCCCCTCTCCTCGAGAGGCTAGTCAAAAAATAAATATCCTCGATGGTGGGCACCAAGGATTTCCCCTCTATCATAAAAGCCTCTGCATCAGGGTGTTAATAGTCAACCAGGGCATTCAGCAGCCTTGGTTGCGCGCGCATAAACGGACACAAAAAGAATTTCACTAACCCACACTGCGTCAGTACGGCCATAACGTTCGGATCTGCGGCCACTAACTCATTGGCAGCCTCATGCTCCCTCTCCCTCCACTGAACATACATCATGCCAACACCACAAAGCAAAAAAAAGGGGGTCAATACTTGTTTAAACCAAATTTTCCATCACACGGGGGGTACCCGCGACCTGTAGAGGCGACAGTCGCAGGTCCCCGCGGGCAGTATTTTCCCTGCCCGCGGGTACCCGCGGGCTGTCCCTAGACAGCCCACGTTTTCCTAGGGCTGACCTCTTTGAGGTCGACGACCACCCCCAAAACACACTTAAATGCCATAAATGAAGTATTGAATTGCAAGATAAGGGAGTTTGTACTTACTTGGTCCGAGCAGAAGTCTGTTTCGTCCACTGTAGCTCCTGGAATCACGATCTTTGGCAACAGGGGTCTTTTGGCTACAGAGTCAATTTCCAAATCAGCAATGGTGATAATGAGCTGCCAACTTCTATTTATAGACTTTTTGGCCTCTTTTTGTCACTTTTTTGGGCCCCTTTATCAGTTTCTTTATACCAAAAACCATTTTGAGTGGTCCAGGAGTTATATGGGAGGGATTTGATCAGGTATTGGGACAATTTTTATTGAGTTTCAAAAAATAAAAATAAAAAATATATATATATATTGACGGTCCATAAAAAAATTTGTTTCAAAAATCAACTTGAGCATATAGGGTAGGATTTCATCCCAACTGTTTCATCTCGTTGCCTTTTGTTCTTATGATATAGGATCGATCCCATCCGGTTGTGGCATGAAACCATCATATCTACTCTAGAAGTGTCACAACTTGGTGGTAGAGCTTACCAAAACATGGATGCCCTAGGTAGGTCATGGTTGCATTATGGTGTCCATGTCGTTTCTAACAACACAGTAGGCTTGGGAGTTCGTATAGTCTTTCCTGAATATGAGTTTGAGCCTCATTCGCATGGGTATTTTTCCACTCGTTGTCTTACCCTCTGGACTCCCAAAACATAACGGGTCTCCTTTTAAGCCCTTTTCAGACCCTCTAAACATGAAAAGATTGCTGAGCGATCTTGTGATCTTTCACGCTCATTAAACTGAAATTTGAACTCACGTCTATCTGGCGGTAGTTTACCCCTTTTTCGGTCTGAATGATCATCTGTATGAACAAGGAATACTCTATTGAACTCCAGTTCTTTAGAAGAGTATCCTCAAGTATAATTTTATGCCTTTTTTGGGCCTAAGGGACTAAATTTACGAAAAAGAAACCCCCCCAGAGTCCATAGTTAAGCTCTTTTCAGACTCCCTAAAATTGAAAAGATTGTCGAGTGACCTTATTCTTTCAAACTCGTTAAAATGGTCCATAAGAACATTCCTGACAGAATCCATAGTTAAGCTTTCTTCAGACTCCTTAAAAGTGAAAAAATAGCCGAGTGATCTTGTCCGTTTCACACTCATTAAAATGGTTTTGCATTGACGTCTAATCGGTGCTAGTTTATCCCTTTTTCGAACCGACTAGACTATTGACGAAAAAGGTACCCTAATGGAGTTTCCTTTTATGCTTTTTCAGACTCTCTAAATATGAAAAACCACCGAGCTTCCCTTCTTTGGGCTCGTTAAACTTACATCGAAGGACGTTACCATTGTGTCTTCTATCAACCACATTTGCATCCTTTACCCATCAGCCTAGTAACAGTTTGCCTTTGCGTCTTAACACCTTTGGCCACTGGAGGATTTTTACCGAGTATCATTTCCTTAGAACATCAATCTTGTCCTTGTGCCTTGAACTTGTATGTTTTTTGTACTCGTTCCTCCATTGTAACGTAATATTCCTTTATTCTTTTTTCAAAATTAGAAAAAATAACAAAAAAATCAAATATACCCCAAAAAGAGGATGGGAAAGGTATTTTCTTTATTGGTAGCATCATGAGTCACCCTTGGATAAAGCACATCTATCCGTTTGATTCATCAGACTTTGGGATGTAGTACGACCTTAGGAAACTTTGCTCGCTATATTGAGTTGTGTCCTCCACCGTTTGGTTACTCTTCCAAACATATGGAGAGTTTGTGTTGCTTCCTGCTTCGTAGACTTATGATTAATAGATATGTTGCCTGAGTTTTATCACTTGTTGTGCTATTATCCAAGGGAAGTTTGTCAATAAGCTTGAGTCAGCCCCTCTGCAATATGTCTCTTGTCCGCATACCTGGCCATCCTGAACGTCCAATCAAGTCTTTGTTCGAAATCACTGAAGCCTTCAGTCCGATCATCAAGATTATCAAGTCCATAATCGAAAATCCGTCGAAGACCTCTAGGTAGTGCAGTCGTACACTCATATTACACTCATACCCGAGTTTTAGAAGATTTTGAAGTTGTTTCTCGAGCTCTGAAGTACAGCCGTCAGGCCAAATCAGCTTCTGGGAGATGGATACTTTATATGTATATCTTTCTGATTTCGAGATGTAGCTCCACTGTGTATTGTTCACAACTACTCTTCATAGTTGTTGGACATGGATCTATAGTGTATTTGATTGGTAGCCATGGTTCTATTTTATCCCGAGCATGGGTATGCCCGCCTCGGTGAGAGATTTGATATTTTTTGCAGACGACACCTCCTGATTCCTGATTCCTGGGCTCACTCATTCAGCATATCAATACATATTGGTAAAGAATTGGTAATTTATTTCGGCCATCAGATGCTCTTTTGACCTCACACATTAGGGGGCATCTATTATAACCCTAAATTGCACCACACATGCTTACCTGGCATCAGGCCAACTCATATCCCTTCCTTGCCAAAGCCATGCTGAATAAACTCTTGAAAATCCTCTTAAATCAAGTGGCACGCGCCCTAACCCTTTATTGCACGTGTTGGAACACTGGCAGGCCCACTACTGAACGCGTTGGAACGCTGGTTGGCCTACTACAGCCCGCGTTTACCTAACAAAGCACAAAAACAGGAAAGTTGCCGACGGGACAAAAAGCTTTGGGTCAGTTAACTGAAACTCCCAGCCATGCATGGTCGAGAGTTAATCCAAAACCCTAGCTCCTTCTAGCCTATAAAAGAAGGGGTAGGGGTACTATTTGGAGGAGGAAAAATCATAGCAAAGAAACTCTGCCCAATTGTCAAATCCATTTGTCCCAACCCTTTAGCCTTTCCTCAAGCTTAAGGAGAATTAAAGTAAAGCAGTTGGAGGACAAAGAAGAGGAGGAGCCCAGGATCAGGATCAAGGAACGGTGGCCGATCTCTATCATTATTGTAAGTTGATTCATCTTGAGATTAATAAAAGAATACCTTTCCCGTCCCAATGCATGAGTTTTATATGTTTTATTCAATTTATGCTTAATCTCTAACCCTCTAGTAGAAAAATAGCATGCATGCATAGTGTTTTGTCTTGATTGCAGGATTGTCTTTGGAAGGAGCAGTGCAAGAAAGCGGACAAATCGCAATGGAGGATCTACACCAAACATTAGTAAAAGGGTTAGTAGGTTCTTTCCATGTTTGTATGTGAAAAAGGGTTTTAGGTTTTGGGGTGATAGGTTAAAAGTAATTTCTTCAGGGTCATGATCTGCATGCAAGTTTAAGCCCTAGCTTGTTAGTCCGTAGGGTATTATTTCCCAACAACAATAGGTTGAAGGGAGAAGACAAAAATATCAAGCCCATTAGATATGGACCCTTCACCATCTTCGTGAAAAATTGGCACAAATGATTTTGATCTCGATCTACCACCATACATGCATATATATTCATTTGTAAATGTAGAGAAACTGAAAATTTATGAGCCTCCAATGATCATGGATCAGCAAGAGATTTTTTTAGTACCTTCAGTGGATGAGTTTTCTCCTAAGTGATTGGACAAGTTGAAGGAAGATATCATACTGGACAAAAGGATGAGGACTTCACGCAGGGGTGATGTAGAATATCTTCTAGTGGTCTTGAAGGGCACACATCCAAGTAAATCACGATGGATTGAGAAAGAGAAAGTGATGGAGAAATTCCATCCCTTTCTTGTTGATTGATGAGGATTTTGGAGGCACAAAAGCTTCTTAGTGCGGAGGAATGATCCAGGAGGATCTAGAAGGGAAAAAATTAAAATTCCTCAAATCTTAGCAAAAATGGCACCAATTTGAAGAGCTCATCGAGAGATTTTTGTCAGTGTAAATGGTTCATCAAACAGAGTCTGAATGGAGAATTTATGGCCGATCAAATTTGGCAGTCAACCCTGGTCAAAGTCAACGATGATATCATCATTCGTATAGGTGACATCATTAGTCTGTACCAGGATGATGTCAGCATGTTGACGTGGCCCCACCTAGGAGGTGACAAGTGGCAGGAATATTTAGCCTTTTGGGTGACTATTTGGACCTATTGGAGAGTGTCATGTGGCAGTCTGATAAAGCGACATGTGGCTTGCTGACTAGGATGACACATGGGAGGGTGACTAGACAGGGCTTGGAGAATGGCAAGGTGCCACATGGAACCTTGGAAATTCCCAAGGAGGGCTAGGTCCAAACAAAACAAAAAATATACATTTGGGTAACCAGCCTCGCCAATGACCCATGTATCCTGGTAATACCCAAAATTCGGCCAACCTCCCATTCAATGTGGGGTCATATCCATGATATCATGCAAGGGTATAATCCAATGGCGCCAAGACCCAAAAGAAACGGCAGTATTTGTTTTGGAAATAACTCGTTGAATATATATATATATATATATATATAGCTATTTAACTATATATATGTATAAACATTGCAAAACAAATATATTATGGTTGCAATGGGTACTAAAGGGTGGAGGACCACGAGGTTGACCTCGAGACCTCCCAACTCCAAACTTAATTTATGCCTCCGGTAACCAATAGGCCAAACAACCTTGTTGTTTAATCCACCATAAACATTATATTAAACCCATGTTACTAGATCTCGGGAGGAGAAAGGCACACCCAGAGGTTGTACATGCACAAAATCCCATGTAGAGACAGAGAATTTATTGTAGGTGTTGGCACATATTACGAGGCAGAGAGTCTGATAGGGGCTTGGAGGTGATATTTTTCGTTTGAGATGAATTTATAGTCGATTTTTCACTACTCCTCGCTACGATTCCATTGGTGATGCTTGTTTTGCATCTAGGAAACATATCTAAAGGTAATTTGCAAACTTGATGTATAATAATGTATTTATGCCAATTTTATTGTTGAGAATAATATAAATCCTTTCCACTTTGAAGCAGGGCCCGGAGACGTAGTCCATGTTGGACGAACTCCATTATCATGTCTTGTGTTCTTTCTCTTCTTCTCCTCTTTTCTCCATGATTATTTCCTCTTTAATGATGTTGCACATAAAGATTTTAATTCATGCTCTGAATGTAATTCATGTAATGTCATTGAAGTAAAGTTTCTAGATCATGTGATCAATCAATAAATCATTCTTAATGACATTCCATCGTGGCTGCACCAAGTTCTAAGTCCTTCTTCATTTCTGGAACCTCCCGAATGATGAATCACAATTTAATCTTGATGATCCTATTTTCGATGACTACTTTATTGTTTCAGAATTAAATGTTAATGTTGACCTATCATTCTCTAGTCCTACACAATCATAAATTTCTAACATTGACGCACATATGTTAAAAATAATAATCGAACAAACCATCATGATGAAAAACATGAGAATATTGAGTTGATCCAAGAACCTATGTCATCTCAATTTGCTCTAGAATTACACATTAATCTTCAGGATAAAATTCCTCACTCATCCTTGGATTCAATCTTCATACTCAAGCACTCTTCACATGATTTCATTTATGTCACAGGAGAAGATCTGGAGTCAAATTTCACTCAATGTTTCCATTCAACAATCAGATATCAACTCTCCTCTCAACATGCAAAGTATGTGAAATTTGAACCCATGGATATCTACATCGATAATGAAGCACTCCAACATCAACCAATAGTTATCTTAGGTACTCATTGTCTTACTTATACTCATGGGATGAACTATGTCACCCACTCTAAGACACTCTCACAAAGTACATTACACTCGGGTTTCATTTATGAGTCTCTTCAGGTGCATCACTCACCTTCTGATTCCTTCCAATAGTCCCATGATGATCATTGTAGATTTTGAGACATAGTTGAATCTTGGTTGGAGGAATATTTCACATCTATATTTCACATGAACAATAAAGATGCCAAATTCGACCTATTAGGTGGAAACTTTCTTGAATCAATTCTTCCAATATTTCATCCCTCACTGCTTCACTCTATGTAATTCAACTTCAATGAACATACGATTGTGGGTTTGTAGTTTCTTGATTGGATCCACTGGCACTACAATTACACCTAGCTTTCTTTCAGAGAGTGTAGGGTAGGTTAGGAATAGGATTACATATTTATTTCTTATTTTATGCCTACATAGCTTGGATCTTAGCCTTTGTTTTCGTTTGAATAACATAGATTTTGACTTGTTTTGGATTGCTTCAATAAAGACCACCAATTGTTGATTAGTTTAGTTTGTAGTTTGTGATGGTTTCTTTAGTTTAAATTTCTTTTCATTAAAGCTTTCTTATTTTCATTTGATTCGTTTTGTTTTTCTATGACTAAAAGCTTGTCTTAATATCAATTTTCTTTCGTCGTCATGAGGAAACCATGTGCAGGAATTCTCTGACAAGTTCAATAAAAAATTCACTTGTTTCAGAAGTGTTACTCTGACGTTGAGAGTTATACAACTTGTTATCCTGAGATGCAAAAATAGTACCTATTGAGGAATAATTGATAAATGGAGCAAGAAAAAAACTGAGCTAAGGGAATTACATTAATCATTCATAGAATTACTCAGGATCGTGTTAATTCAACAAAATCATTAAAGTGATTGTTACTATACAACAAAGGATATGTTTAACACTTTGGTACATTCATCATTTTCTCAGTCTTAAGACTTGTTTTCAATAGTTAGGGAAAGTGATGGCATACTTCAAAACGATATACATCTCGAGGAATAGAGCATCAGGTTTTAGTTTTCCCCCAACATTTCAACCTCAAATGATATCTAATTTCAAGGATACTGATCAATCCAATAACTTTCAAGCACACTTCCCTAGGGAAGAACAAGTGATTTTTACAACTACAATCATTTGTTTTCCAGAAGGAGAGATACCATCAGATAAACCAACACTCAAGCTCAAATTTTTTCTGTCTCCCAGCAACTGGAACCGGTAAAACTCATGGTTTGATCTCACACATCCAAACATATTTTTATCATTTTTTTCGGATTACTATGGTGAGGATTTTCAGAAAGGTTTTTTGGAGATTGATCATGGAAAGACAAGAAGGAAAAGAGTTTAGGAAGATGCACATATTCAGAGAATTTGAATTGATCATGCACAATGAGAACTATGATTAATTGAACATGTCATGCTATAACATCAGTTCGAGAGCTTGAAGAAGTGGAGAGGAAATGAAGATCTCGCAAGGCCAAAGAAGATAAATCTAGTGGACAACAAAGTGGAATTATGGCTAACCCTTGCCCCACTAAAGCACAAGGTTGGACAATTGAACTAGGAGTCTTCAGAAAATCACGATGGAAGGTGTAATTCTCCACCAGCGCTAGCACTGAAGCCCATCTGAATGAAGTAATACACATATAGTTTTCTCATGGATTAGTCGTTTCAAGAGGTTGCAAACTTCTAGCTAATCAGAATGCATGAATATCCTTGAAGTTGTTGGAAGCAATATCATCCAATTTCTCTTATAGTTTTACAGCCTTTATTGACTGCATGCATTTAATCTTCATTTTTTCCGACTTTCATTTTTCAGTTGTAGCAAGGACTTGGACCAAGTTCATCTCTAATTCTGAATACATATTTTTGGCTCATTCTTTCATCAACATATTTTACCCTCAAAGAAGTTCATTTCTCATATAATGTTGTTCTTATGATCTATGATTATACTTAATGACAAATAGTTGTATCACCTTTGTATGTCTTTTACAGGTAGCTCCTTCACACTGGAGAAGCCACAAATCAACGTGCATCTCTTGCCTAGCTCATGAGAAAAATTAAGAGGTTTTTGTTTAAATATAAATCGGTAGTATCTGAGAATATTGTGTCAGCATTCTAACCAGGACTGAACATAGTGGTTAACCAATGGTCATCCTTACATACTAGCTGGTGAGCAAATCCTATGTAACGAGGGAACCATCCACACACTAAGTATCTTCTCGCATGAAGGGTGAAGTATAAAAGTCTAAGAGTTGAAGACCAAAAGGGATATATTTACGTAGCTAGGTGCAACAAATATTCAAATAAATCTTAATAGTTGGTAGTCATCTCCTATCAATATAAAAGGACACTTCTTTCCCCATCCATTGAATTCCAAGCATGTACTAAATAAATCGGGAAGGAATGGATAGGAAAGTTTTATCAGGCTAGGGGACATGAAGATATCCACGATGGGGCTATGGACGCTCACTACTAGCGGAGCAAGGTCTATGACATAGTGGTGACTCCATCATGGCTATGGACGTTTGCAGGTAGTGGAGAAACACCTGCAAGATACATATATGCACACCTAGTGAAAAATATTTATTATCCCAAATATATATCAGCCCCAAGACGGAGATACCAACCCAAATATGATCCAGATTATTTTAAGCAATAAATGAAAGTAGAGAAATAATAAAGCAATGTATAGAGATATCTTGGATATCCAATAATATAACAGAAATGTATTAGAGATGCAACCATAAACACAGAGATACAGTAATACACAATATTCTATTAATGAGCGAAAATGTACAAAGACTGTAAAAATACAGAGTGAAAGACTCACTAGAATGGTGGCAGCTTATCTCTGAGAAGAGATGTGACGGCTACTCGCACCCCTGAGAATATTATTTTACAATGGGGATCCAAAGGCCTTTTTTATCAAAAAGAAAATCCAAAACCCTAACCATGGAAGATGAAAAGCCAACAGTTTTGTGGACCCCGTTTTGGGTATTTTGGTGTATCAACTTCCCGAGGGAGTAACTTTGGCATACGATCTCCATTTGGGGAGCATGATAGCTCGTTGGAAAGGTATAGTCGAGGAGATTCATTTTGGGGGATCAATAAGAGACTTCAACTATCATCGAGAAGATATATCCTGAAAAACCTTCATTTAGGCCCTCAAGATGGCCCCAGAAATTAAAAATTGCTAAAAATAGTAAATTGCCAAAATTGCCAGAAAATTGTTTTGAGCGAGTTGGAAAAGGTGGGTGGCCATTGATATCCACCTGGATCAATCCTCCCTCCTTAGGAAGCAATGGTATCCATTTTGTTGAGTGCCTGGGGGAGAGGGAAAATAGTTTGTTGAATCTGCATCTTGATGAGTTGCTTGCCTTGTTGGAGAAGTTGTGTCGCTTAGATTTTTGAAGGTTTTCACGAACCTGTGGCTGGAAGGGTTGGAACTTTTTAACCAATCTGGCTACATGAGATGTCTGTGTGCAGAAGGAATATTTGTGCTTTGCTACAGTCTTTTCTACCTGATTTTGTTGGATATAAGTTGCTTGGGCCAAGGTTGTAGTGGTTGCAGTATCCTTCTGTTCACCTTTTGAACAGATTGTGAAGATGTTAAATTTTGTAGTATGAGATACTACCTTGCGGAATTGTTTAGGTGGGACAGTATTCAGAACCACCTCTGGTATCCTGTAGAGATGACCCCTCAGAGTAACAATGACACTACGGGGTTGAGACTCATAGATAGCATGGCACTTCCACATATATGGTTGGCCCAAGAGAACATCACAGACATCTAGTAGGGTGACATCACATAATACCTCATCCTTAAAGGGATGGATGTCATATGAAAATCGACATCGTTGGCTGACACGAAGATCTCATCCCTGGCAAAGCCACCCAATGTTGTATTGTTGTGGGTGTGGTGTTGTTGACAATCCCAATTGTTTTATGACCTCTGCTGAGATGATGTTCTTCTGACTTTCACTATCAACAATAAAATGCAGTGGGGTCCCCTTCACCCACATCTGTGAATGAAAAAGTCGCTCCCCCTCTTCATGATCTGTTGGTTCTTCTACTTGAATTGTTGCGGTCACGACAATAGCAGTGGGGTTTGCGTCGATGATCTGTCTTCTATCAGTATTTTATGAATCATATTCTAAATCAGAGATTAGCTCCTTGTCTTTGATTTCGGCCACCAATGAAGTTTTGAGCAACATTCATCAGTGTTGTGCCAGGGGATTTTGTGTAAATCGCACCATTTTTTGGTGTCCTTCTTTGTCTTCCTATGACCCTTCTTTTCCTGTGGCTTGGACTGGTTTTCGAGAGACTATTTTTTAGGGTCGTCTTTATCATACTTTGGTTGTTGCGGATTTGTAGACTCGAACTCCCGTTTGTTCTGGTGCTTAAATTTTTGCTCGATTTTAACAACATATCAATAAGCAGCACCGAGTGATGAGATGCCCAAAAAATCCATTTCAATTTGGATGTATCTGTGTAGAGCCCCACGGTATTTCAAAACCAAATTTCGTTCGGAGTCTTTGATACCCAGCTTGGTGTGCAAGGTATGGAAGGTATTGGTGAACTCTGGAACTACTTGGCCCCTCTCTTTGATCCAGATTTATGTAGGAACACAATGAAATACAGACATACACATAAACACAGAGATGCAGCGGAAATAAGACTTCATTTCATTAATAACAAATGACTGAAATATTCTTACAGACGGAATGGAAATAAACTAGCTAGGCGTTGGTAGCTTATCTCTGAGAAGAGATGTGGCCGCTACTCGCATCCATGAGAAGATGATTACAATGAGGCTCTGAAGGCCCTTTTACAATAAACAGGAATTCCAAAATCCCCAGACATCCAAAAACCTAACCCTGGGAGATGAAGCGGCAAAAGTCATGTGGGCCCCGTTTGGGTAAGTTGGTACATCAACTTCCCGGGGTCGTAACTTTTGCATACGATCTTTGTTTTAGGCATATGATAGCCCATTGGAAAGATCTATCCGAGGAATACAACATTTTTAAAAAAAATTGTGACAAATTTTGCAACCGCAACATACCCCAAAAAACATCGTTTAGGGCTTCAAAACGGCTCCAGAAGTTCACGACCCGAAAACTGCTAAAAATAGTAAACTATGCGAAAACTAAAAAACTGAAAGAAGCAATGGTGGGGGTACAAGTGGAATAGGTGGGTGGCCACCAATATCCACCTGGATCATTCCTCCCCCCTTAGGAAGCAATGGTCCCCATTGCGTTGAGTTCCTCCATGAGATGAGGAAACTTCTTCTGAACTTGGTCCCTGGTGAGCCATTTTCCTTGGTGAAGGAGTTGGCCTGCTTTGATAACTCGATATAGCGGTATCCTTTGTTTTTGGGTGTGCTTGATCTGTGTATCCATGATCTGATCAGTTCTAGCTTGTTCCATGCAGTCTAGATTTAACTCTGTTGGTGTGAGTTGTTCTGCCATGTCGGATGTGTCTAGTAGAG
>ML796385.1:140414-164743 GCA_009831015.1 Picea engelmannii
TGTTTTACCCGGAACACCTTCTTGAGACTAGTCAATAGGACTAGTCAAATACCCTATCTTACACAGGGTGTATCTACAAATTTAAGATGAAACAAAATCTTAACTTTTAACCACAGCTACAATTCTAATTTCTGTAAATTACCACCGGAGTTCAGGGTCTGAAACATTACCGAAATTTTTTTATAGCGAAAATTCCACAATAACTCATTTCAGGATGATTCCAGAACCCTATCTTGTACCGGCTGTATCTCCGAAATTATAAGGCCTCAGGAGCTGAATTTTGAACAAAAGGTACCTGGATCCGTATTCTAAAAACCCTTTAAGCCGTTCCTCCTGAGACGTTGTAGAAAAAAAGTTATAGCGAAAATGCCACGGTGTCTCAGATGTAGCAGCGAAACCCCAAGACCTTGAGCAAACTGCTCATATTTTCTTTCAACATGTATGGGTCCACTTTGGACTACCAACATCCATTATCTCAAATCGAGACACTCAATTCCTTGGAGAGTTTTGGACAAGATTGTGGAGAATGATGGATACCAAGCTAAAGAGAAGTGTCACTTTCCATCCACAAACTGACGACCATAAAAAGGTTGTAAAAAGAACTTTGGTTCATTTTCTTTGAGCCTACTGCAACAAACATCCCAAGTAGTGTTATGATCAGATACAGTATGTGAAACATGCATACAACCAACCCTTGCACTCTTCCACACAGATTTCATCATTCGAGACATGTTTTAGGTATTTACCTAAGGCTCCTTTGGACTTGGTTTTTGGCTAAGATGTCTACTCAAGAAAACAAAGTGAAGAAGACAGAGCCTACAAGTTCATTTAGAGGATCCAGGAGGTACATAAGATAGTCTGGGAACAGTTGGAAAAGAGTCAGGCACAGTACAAATCTCACCATGACAAGCACATAGTTGATCATCAGTTTCAAGTGGGAGATCAAGTATTGCTTCACATCAGCAAGGATAGGTGTTATAACCCTAAATTGCACCACACATGCTTACCTGGAATCAGGCCTACTCATATCCCTTCCTTGCCAAAGCCATGTTGAATAAACTCTTGAAAATCCTCTTAAATCAAGTGGCACACTCCCTAACCCTCTACTACACGCGTTTGAACGTTGGCAGGCCCACTACTGCATGCGTTGGAACACTGGTTGGCCTACTACAGCCCATGTTTACCCAACAAAGCACAAAAACAGGAAAGTTGTCGATGGGACAAAAATCTTTGGGTCAGTTAACTGAAACTCCCAGCCATGTATGGCCGAGAGTTCGTTCAAAACCCTAGCTCCTTCTAGCCTATAAAAGAAGGGGTAGGGGTACTATTTGGAGGAGGAAAAATCATAGCAAAGAAACTCTGCCCAATTGCCGAATCCATTTGTCCCAACCCTTTAGCCTTTCCTCAAGCTTAAGGAGAATTAAAGCAAAGAAGTTGGAGGACAAAGAAGAGGAGGAGCCCAGGATCAGGATCAAGGAATGGTGGTTGATCTCTATCATTATTGTAAGTTGATTCATCTCGATATTAATAAAAGAATACTTTTCCCGTCCCAATGCATGAGTTTTATATGTTTTATTCGATTTATGCTTAATCTCTAACCCTCTAGTAGAAAAATAGCATGCATGCATAGTGTTTTGTCTTGATTGCAGGATTGTCTTTCGAAGGAGCAGCGCAAGCAAGCGGACAAAGCGCAACGGAGGATCTACACCAAACATCGGTAAAAAGGTTAGTAGGTTCTTTCCATGTTTGTATGTGAAAAAGGGTTTTAGGTTTTGGGGTGATAGGTTAAAAGTAATTTCTTCAGGGTCATGATCTGCATGCAAGTTTAAGCCCTAGCTTGTTAGTCCGTAGGGTATTATTTCCCAACAACAGAATTGGTGACTCCGTTGGGGAATTTACTCTTAGGGTTTTCGGATTTAAGTGAGGTTTTTGGGTAGTTTAAAGGGATAGATTTTCTGTTTGTTTGTTTGTTTGTTTTCTGTTAGGTCAGAGATAGCAGGGAACCTGGTTCTTAATACTAGTTTTTCCTTGACTGTTGCTTGACATTTATTATCGGGACACACAGAGGTACACGCGGCCTGCAGAAGGCCTGCACGCGTGTAACCCGTGCCCTAACCTTATATAGTCCGCATTTGAATGCTTACTGTAGAGGTTTCAGTAGCGTGTAGGACTCAGAGAGATTAAGAGGCAGTATCCTCTTCCCTGTTAGAATTTTACATTCTCAGGGAGATTTCTGGATCCTGTCTGGGTCTTGCTGGTTCACTGTCTTGTCTCAGTTTGCTTTATTGCATTTGTTTTCTTTTTGCAATTATTTTTTCTTTTCTATTGAAGAAGAAGCATCCAAGCCTCTAGGAGACCCTGGTTGTCAATACCAGAGGCCTCTTCCAGGTCTAGGCTGCATGTGTTTAGTTTTCTCTTGGAGTTTATTCATACACGTGGCCTGTGTAAGTACTGCCCGCGGGTACCCGCGCTCTGTTATAGCCCAGCACGCATTTGCCCACGTGTTGTTTCAGTGACAGTAGCGGGCTTGAGTGGTGGCTTTTCAATCAGGGTGGGGCAGTCATCCCTTCTTGTGGTGAGAAGTGTTCCTCTCAGGGGATTGAGTCTAGGGTTGCACATCCAGTAGGTTAGGGCCTCTTACCCTTAGCCTGTATTTTATTAGTTGATTGTTGATAGAAAATATAAAAAAAGAAAAAGATTTTGTTTTATGGTTTTTAGACAAGCATAAGATTCGGTGCTTTCTTGATTGCCATTGTGCGTCTTTGCTCTGGTTCTTTGCGATCTGCGCTTTAAGCCAGAATTTTATTTTGTTTTCTTGGTTTTGTGCTTGTTGGCATTTTCCCTTTGTTGCTTCATTTAGCACTAAAATAAATAAATAAATAAATAAAAATCTCTTTTTTCATTTGCTTCTTTGTTTGAAGATTGTGTTGCTGCATCAATAGCTAAGAAGAAGAATTTTTTCATAAGTTTTTTGCAGTGAATTTAGAGCATAAGTAGCTCGCAGATTGAGTGAAATTCCTTTATGTTTGTTGCATGAAATCTTAGAAAAGTTGAAAAGAAAAAGAAGTCTTACTTGTTGAAAAGTTGTTGGTTTTTGCATTTTTTGTAAAAAAATTTGTTTCCAAGCATTTCTTGTTCATTTTTCTTTGAGTCTTTACACACCATCAGTTTCACCTTCATACCTTGTGACGTAAAAAATCCCATAAAAGCAACGCTAATTTAAAATCTATTAGACTCTTTTGTTTGTAGGGTTCATACACTAGCTCAGGACTAGGGCCTTGGAATAGGTTGGAGAGTAAATTCTCCAAGGCCACTCAAACCAAACATTGGAGTCTGTCATAGGGAGTGTAGAAGTCCAGTTACGTGAAAGTTATCTGGGACCCCCCTCTAACACAGGGGCTAAACACGAGGTCACGTAAGGAAAGGTAGCGGAGATAACCCCTCCAAAGTCGGACTGAGCGTAGTGGAGAACACATATCGAGGATTTGTTGAGGGATTCCATCGTTTGCATTTGCCATGGGGCTTCGTGGGTCTCGAATCCGTTCGAGGTCCTCAGTTGTCTTCCGGACCATTTTCTTTCGATACCCTTGACAGGTTTCGGGCTTGATACCCTGCTCATTGTGGTCTACCCGACTATCGACTGTACCCGCCTGGTGACTGTTCACGTGCTGGAAAACTAGTTGCCAATATTTTCTAGGGACATACATAGGTGAATGCGAGGGTATATCGTGGTACCTAGGACAGGCATCGGGCCACTCTTTGCAGAGTATACCTGGAGGGTGCTTCCATTTTCGAATTGCACTTGCACCGGTAAGTTTCTCTAGTGTTGGTTGTTGTAACTGTTCTTCCAACTAGTTTAGTGTTTGCTTGATTTATCTCTTAGGGGCTTCTTTTTAGTGTGTGTTATCGTTTGATCGTGTAGAATAACTTAGCATGTCATGGATCTTCTCACACAGTGGAGGATTCAGAGCTCCGTTGGTCAAGAAGGCTTCTGGGCCTACCGCCGATTATACTGGAGCCACCCCCGCCACCATTGAGGCGGAGGCTAGACCAACAAGCGTCTTTCAAAGTAACCGGGTTTCAAACCATTGAGCCCGAAAAACTCCTGGAGGAATCAATCGCCAATCTTGATTCGGTTGAAACCCCAACCACTGATACTTGGCCGCAAGTTATTGTGCCAATTCAATATTACGAAAGCCTGTCGGTGCCTCACACAGCTATGGCAACAAACGTTGTTACTTCCTCTGGGAATTCTTCCATTCCCATCACCGTTTCTACCACAGGAGAAGCATCTCCTAACTTGCCATTGTCGTTCCAAGCCACTACGATCTCGACCGTAACTACATCGCACAGTGGCCCATCCCCATCTATTGCGGTGGCCACACCTCCCTTCACACCTAGTGAGACAGGCCCTCTGTTCTCATACGGTATGCCTAGTTCAGGTACCAGTCCTGCACTCACTTACTCCACTTTACAGACTTTGGGTTTGGGGGCAGGGAGCTCTAACGCTCCTCTGCAAGGTCAACTTGGGGGCATTCCTGTCCCTTTCAACGCCTTTCCTTACGCGAGAGGTCATATCTCTCCTTCGTCCCCTTCGCTTGGTGGTCTGCATCAACAGTCCACCGGGCAGCCTGCACACACGAGTACATTTGGAGCCGGGAGTCAAGGAACACCTGCGCAAAATCTGTCGGTAGGTTCATCACCGTTTGTTTGGAACGGGACATTTGGTAATAACACTTTCGCATCCACTGCTTTCCCATTTGGGGGCACACCCATTTTTGGACAGTCTACTCCGGTGCAGGGTACTATTCCTGCGTCGAGGGCACATATACCAGGACCTTGGAACTCAGGACAAGGATCCGTTCCTTCCTCTGGAATGTCGTTCTGGGGTAATACTTTCCACAGTCAATGGAACCTCAGACAAACTTCTATGCCTCTCCCATCGGGACCGGCATGGGGTAATCCTTCCCAAAGTCCATCAAACACGATGAATGCCCAACATCCTATGTCCTTTATGGGGAATCAACCAATGATGTCTCCACAGATGCAAAACCCTTACGCTAGTTAGGGCCATGGTTTATACCAGAATCCAGGCCAGCAGCCAAACTTTTCCTGGCAACCTGGTGCCAGTCAAACTCCAGGACCCTTTCTCCCAGGCTATTAGCAGCAACCCAAACTACCATTCCGGGCGACATTACACTTGCCAGATTTGACAAGGTTGTTAAATGATCCTATCTGTCACGATCCACGTTGGCCTCTTATTCCAACGAAGTTGCCTTCGGACATTCCAAAGTTCGAGGCCAAGCCTAACGAAGATCCAAGTGATCACGTGACTAGTTTCCACCTTTGGTGTTCATCTAACTCACTGAAAGATGACTCTATCCAGTTGCGATTGTTTCAACACACTCTTATTGGGAGTGTCGCGAAATAGTACATCAAGCTTGATCGCTCACGATATTCTTCTTTTGGTGAACTGGCTATGGCCTTCCTTAACCATTTCCAGTTACCTGTGAGATATGAAGTGGGCACAAAGCTACTTGCTAATTTTGAACATACGACAACGGACCATATCTCTGATCATATCCGAGAGTGGTGACGCCGAAAGAGTCTAATAAAAGTGCTAGTTCCACCAGCATTCTTGCTTGAGTGGTTCCTTAAGTCTTTAGTCCCCCAATTATCCAAAGACGTCGCAACTTCTGGGGTTTTCTCTGAGGAAGATGCCATCATGAGGGCTCAACAGTTTGAGCTTATCTATTCTCAGTCTGGTTTATTATATAACATCATATCGGATGCGCCACGATCAATACTGGATAAAACTAGACAGAGAGTCGGACCACATGCCGATGGTATTGTTGGTTCGGCACAAACCAAGCCCGCTGAGCAATTGACAAAGCAATTGCAACAATTATCTATACAACACTCAATGGCCAGCCAGACTACTGCTTTGGCTGCTCCTCCTACCCAAACGTCGAAAGTACACTCCGTGCAGACGACTAACCCAAAGGCCACCCAGCAGCACTAAGGGAAGAAAAAACAACGCAAGAAGGGTAAGGGGGATAAAAAACCCACTGATAATGCTTGTGAGGGCACAATGGAAAAGCGGAAGGTGAGGTATCCATGCAACTTGTGTGAGGAAGACCACCCGACCCATCTATGTCCTCGACTTGCAGAGGCCCAGAAGTTTGTCACACAACAACAACAGGCTGTGTTGACTAATCCCTTTCAGCATGGGCAAAATTTAACTCAAGCCTCTGCAAGTGACGAAGGGGGCAGTCAAGAAACCTGCCCTCCTCCTAACAATTCCTCATCCGTGAACGTATACATGGTTAGGGGTGATGCTTTAATAACGACTAGAGCACATGACTATAGTAAACCAAACACCTCTGAGAAGGGAAAAGAAGCCGAGATCCCATCTCTTCCTCTACAGATCGAGAAGATGTTGGGTGAAACAATGACACGCATTCCAAAGGGTGCATTTAAGAAATCTTCTCACAATCCAAACGCAAGGGCCACCCAGAATTACTCTGTGGTGGAAGATTTATCCCAAACCCCTTGTGCTATGTCCTCTTTGGAGGTCCTCCAAAGTTTCCCTGCTCAGAGGAAAGCCTTGTTGACTGCTTTAGGCTCTACTGAGACTTGTAACCTGAGTACCATTATGTTAGATATGAATGACTTGAAGCCTCGTTTGCCTTACCACGTCGCATTTCAGATAGTAGTGGCTCATCCCATGAAAACTTTTACACGGAATATCTTCCGCATGGTGGTCGATGAGGGCGCTTCGACTTGCATTATGTCGTTAGCATGATGGAAAGCCATTGGTCAGCCCGAGTTGTCTCCATCACCTACTCTCCTTACTGCGTTCGACGGTCGTTCATTCCGACCACATGGCATCATTCTGTCTTTCCCTGTGCAGTTAGGAGGGAAGACCGTATGCATCGAAGTAGAGGTAGTCGACGCCCCCCTCGACTACAATCTCTTGTTAGGTCGCAGTTGAACTTATGCTATGCAAGCTGTGGTCACTACATTTTTCTGAGTCTTATTGTTTCCACATGAAGGCCGGATAGTGACCATTGATCAATTGTCCTTCTCTAGACCTGACCCAGCTTTGGGGGCATCCACGGTTCCTATGATAGATAATCCTCAAGCCGGTGTCGTTAACGTAGGAGTTGGTTTGTGCCCATCTTTGATGGGTACTTTCGATTACCCACCTCCTCATGGTGATGTCAAGTTTATATCGACTCACCACAAGGCTGAGATTTTTCATGTCTCGTCGTTCCACACGACTTACTTTCACGATCCGTGGATTCTTCCTTCCCCATCAGCCACGGTGGATGAGACAGGGCATGATAGCATGTCCATGCCCTTGTTGACTGCTGAAGTAGCATACTCTTTGGTCCAGCAAGCTTCAGCCACCCCTGATCCGGCTCCCGCACAAGAGTTGGATCCACCTCTAGAGTCTATCTGGGCTCAGGGTTCTCTCACCAGCACAGATTTGTTAGACTTAGTCTTGCCTTCTGACGAAGCAATAATCGAAGCAATGACTAGTCCGGACAAACCTTGGAAAGATCTTCATCACATATCATATTTCCTCCAAGAGTTACACCGAATCGAGGTAGGAGAATTCACTATCACCTTGACGGGAGATCAGCCATGTCCCATTAACCTCTTAGCTACCCAGGAAATTTATGCTGAGGAAAATATGGCGACTATCTCTACCACTATACCTATCAAAATCTCCCGAAACCCTGGCGTCATGGAGAATGTCTTCGTCGGAGAGGATTGCTCCCCCGAAGAGATTCATATTTACACCAATCTTTTCAAGGAATTCCACGATGTTTTTGCCTGGTCTTATGAGGAAATGCCAGGCATCGATCCGAAAATAGTTGAACATGATATCACAATGTATCCTGATGCTAATCCTGTTTGATAGAAACTTCGTCCAGTCAATCCTAGGAAAGCAACATCCATCAAGAGTGAGGTTGATAAATTTCTCAAGGCAGGGTTCATTTACCCGATTCATTTGACTCAGTGGGTGTCAAACCCTGTACCGGTCGATAAAAAACAAGGCACGATTCGTGTATGTACCGATTTTCGTGATTTGAATAAGGCATGTCCAAAATATAATTATCCAACCCCATTCATCGATCAGATCATTGATGAATGTGCCGGTTGTGAAGCCTTTTCATTCATGGATGGTTTTTTAGGATAAAATCAAATCCAAATCAAACCTGAGGACCAACAAAAGACGACATTCCTTTGTCTGTGGGGTACATTCGTCTATCGCAAGATGCCTTTTGGTCTCAAGAATGCTGGAGCCACTTTCCAGCGGGCCATGTCTTTTGCATTTCACGACCTCAAACATATAGTCGAGGCCTATCTGGATGATTTAGCATCATGCTCTCGCAAGCGAAAGGATCATCCTACACACCTCAGACTAATCTTCGAACGTTGTCGCTACTTCAGGATTCGCTTGAATCCCAACAAGTGTAACTTCTGCGTCACATCAGGATGTTTGTTAGGTTTCATCGTTTCAACAACAGGGATCATGGCCGATCCTCTTAACGTGGGGGAAATAGTCCAGTTACCCCCCCCCCACGCACAATCTTACAACTTCAAAGTCTTCAAGGCAAGGCAAACTTCTTATGACGCTTCATCGCCAACTATGCCGAAATCACCAAGGGATTTATGCATTTACTAAAGAAAGATGTTCCCTTTTTCTGGGACGAAGCAATACAACGCTCTTTCGACACATTAAAACATGCCCTTACTACCGCACCTATGCTACGACCACTGAATTATAACAAAGACTTCTTATTATATCTGGCTGTCGCAGAGTCAACCATAGGCATGGTTTTAGTTCAGGAGGATGATTCATTTTCCAAATACGTGATCTATTACCTGAGCCAAGGCCTCGTAGGACCAAAACTTAATTATACCCATCTCGAAAAACTTGCGTTGGTAGCAGTTCATGTTGTTCAACGGTTCTGTCACTATGTTCTGTTTCGCAAGACCACCGTCATTGTCGTCGTGAATCCATTCCAGTACATGTTGACACGACGAGTTATCGGTGGAAAAATCAGTAGATGGATGGTAATCCTCCAAGAATTTGACTTAGACTTCATTTCAGCCAAGTCCAAAAAGTCATTGGTCTTCACAGAAATTATCTTGGAGCTTCTGGTTGAGTCAGGTGACGTTGTGCCTGAGGAATCGCCTATCCAGAGGGATATGTTTTTGATTGAATCGTCAGACCCCTGGTACGGAGATATACTCATCTATCTCCAGACTTTGAAGTGCCCCACCTCTTCTTCTCGTGATGAGCGTCGACGGATACGCCATCAGGCCAAGAACTATCTCATACTCAATGATACGTTGTATCGGAGAGGTGTAGACTGCATCTTGCGTTGATGTCTCACTCATGAGGAGGTTGTCATAGTGCTCAAAGATTGTCATACAGGAGCCTATGGCGGTCACTTATCTGGGTTGGCAACAGCCCAAAAGATTTTACGAGCAGGTTACTTCTAGCCCACAATTATTAAAGATTGTATCGAGTCAGTCAAGAAGTGCCACCCGTGCCAAGTCTTCTCACGAAAGATGAGGGCACATCCAGCTCCCATGTTTGCTGTCATCACAGTCGGTCCCTTCACTAAGTGGGGGATTGATTACACTACATACAACCCCCCATCAACAAGGGGGCACCGATATATCATTGTAACTGTCGACTACTTCACTAAGTGGGTCAAAGCTATGCCGACGTTGAAAGATGATGGAGTGACTGCAACTCTCTTCTTATTTAATCAGATTATAGCACGGTTCGACGTCCCGAGAGAGATTGTCACTGACCATGGCAGTCACTTTCATAACCAAATGATGTCCGAGTTAACGTCAAATCTTGGGTTACGGAAAGAACATTCATCACCTTACTACCCCCAAGCCAATGGGTAGGTGGAAGCTGTAAACAAAATTCTTAAGACGATTCTACAACGAACTATCAACTTAGCCAAGTCAAATTGGCATTTGATGTTATACTCAGCATTATGGGCTTACCGAACCTCAGTGAAGACTGCAACCGGTTTCTCACCTTTCCAACTCGTTTACGGGCTGGAGGCAGTATTGCCTATCGACTGTCAAATTCTATCTCTGAAATTGGCAGTACAGTTATTGCCAGACACTGCTCCACTTGAAGAGCGGTTAGTACACCTTGAGCAGCTTGATGAGTAGCGTCGCGATGCGGCCCTAGCCAATGAGGCTCATAAACATAAGGTCAAGTGTCAATATGATAGGTCCGTTCGTCCTCGGATTTTTTCTGAGGGCGACCTTGTCCTGCTCTATGACCAAGACAAGGACCCCCTGGGGGCAGGAAAGTTTAAACCCATGTGGTTTGGACCCTTCATAATTAAAGAGGTTTTAAGGAAGGGTGCTTATCGTTTGGTTGATTTTGAATGGAATGCTTTGGCGGAGTCTAGAAATGGGCTCTACCTCAAGAAGTATTACTCATAGAACGGTCACTGTGGGTAACTTTTTGTAACATATGTATAGTCTTTGTACTATTACTTTTTTTACATTTCTTTTAAAACGTGTTATGGACGTGTCATTGATGTTATCTTTCGTCAATATGGCAGATGTCAAGTGAGTCTGAGGTGTTCATTGGGTATGCGGACAGGGCTAGTCGACACACACGGAGGCTTGCCTCCGCGGCTTGGGTAATCTTTACACCACAGGGTCAGTTGTTATCTTCCAGAGGTATATGCTTAGGTAACACCACAAACAATGTTGTTGAGTATAGTGCAGTTATTGAGTTGCTTTGTGACGCTTTGTCATTGGGTATCTCTCGTCTCTGGGTCTATCTAGATGCTCAACTGGTTGTGTCACAGCTAAACATAATATACCGGGTGCACGACCCAACTTTACACCGACGATTCCTTAGGGTACGTCTCTTGGAACACAACTTTGATTATATTACATATTTTCATGTTCCTAGGAGTCTAAATCAAATCACAGATACTCTAGCTAATCAAATTTTAGATTGGCATCTTGCTCGCATATAAAAAGATCATGAACATAAACATGTAAATACATTTTTGTACACATAACCCATAAGACACAAAAGAAATAAAAAAACCATATATAAACATCATAAAATCCTCAGAGTACATTGATGGGCACAAGCGCCTCACAAGTGGGAACCATAACAAGTCACTGGGCTTAGGCCCTCAAAATATATATATACATATCAGTGCTCGTGGCACAAAAAAGTCTAAAGTCTGTTCAAGGCCTATGGGCCCTGTTATAATCATGTACATCCTGGGCTAAACGCCTAAACAATCGGACCCATGTCTGAGGTGCCCCCACAACATGAGTCTGCATGGAGGGCGGCAGGTCCTCTATCTCTGCCATGGGAACTGTGTGGGTGAGTGCAGTAAAGTTCCACTCAATCCGCCTCAGGACTCTCTCGGCCTCTCCTACCGGGAGGTTCCCGGCTACTGCTGCTCCTCCAGCGGCGACAACTGTGGCTTCCGGCCGTGGGCGATGCCTGTTCCGTGCATAGTCAGCAGGTTGCACGGGCCCCACATCTGCATGCAACAAATGTTCACCCATCAAAAACTCTGGTATACAAAAACATGATATATATATAAAAAAAAAGACATAAAAATTACATATGTAAACAAGAAAAACTATATAGGTGGAGACTTACCCATCTCCCCTCGCTCCTCACTAGGAGGCACTAGAATCGCTGGATCTCTGGAGAATTCAATCCCCACGTATGGGTAGTCCTCAATAGCCGGGATCTGTCGTGACAACCAAGAAAAAAAGTCGTCATTGAAGGCCTTTGTGGTCCTTCCACCACCCTGTCGTGGCAGCAACACTTCCCATCTGCATACTACGGGGAAAGTAGCCAGATGTCCTCGTACTGTCAGTCGAGGACTAAAACATGGAACTCTCTTGAATAAAAATGAACACAGGATGGTCCCAAACCCGAAGTTCCTGTGTGTCCGTTGTCTGCAAGATGTCAACTGACATGTCATGCTTGCTAGTAGTGTGGTACTCCAATCAAAAATTTGTGCATTCATGCACTGGATTGCATAGTTCATCTGTGCGCGCGAAGCCTGACGCATGGCTGCGGAGCTGGTAATCCGCCCAATGAGCGATAAAATAGTCTGAAGGGTGAGGCTGGTAATCCTGCTCACAGGTACCGAGGAAGATCTCTGATCGATACCAGCCTCACAATACTCCTCTATCAGCTCCGAGACTTTGCTCGACCCTGCAGGAAAAGTCTGAAAGTTGACTGGTTCCCCTCTCCTCGAGAGGCCAGTCAAAAAATAAATATCCTCGATGGTGGGCACCAAGGATTCCCCCTCTATCATAAAAGCCTCTGCATCAGGGTGTCAATAGTCAACCAGGGCATTCAACAGCCTTGGTTACGCGCGCATAAACGGACACAAAAAGAATTTCACTAACCCACACTGCGTCAGTACGGTCATAACATTCAGATCTGTGGCCACTAACTCATTGGCGGCCTCGTGCTCCCTCTCCCTCCACTAAACATACATCATGCCAACACCACAAAGCAAAAAGGAGGGGTTCAATACTTGTTTAAACCAAATTTTCCATCACGCGGGGGGTACCCGCGACCTGTAGAGGCGACAGTCGCGGGTACCCACGGGCAGTATTTGCCCTGCCTGCGGGTACCCGCGGGCTATCCCTAGACAACCCACGTTTTCCTAGGGCTGACCTCTTTGAGTTCGACGGCCACCCCCAAAACACACTTAAATGCCATAAATGAAGTATTGAATTGCAAGATAAGGGAGTTTGTACTTACTTGGTCCGAGAAGAAGTCTGTTTCGTCCACTGTAGCTCCTGGAATCACGATCTTTGGCAACAGGGGTCTTTTGGCTCCAGAGTCAATTTTCAAATCAGCAATGGTGATAATGAGCTGCCAACTTCTATTTATAGACTTTTTGGCCTCTTTTTGTCACTTTTTTGGGCCCCTTTATCAGTTTCTTTATACCAAAAACCATTTTGAGTGGTCCAGGAGTTATATGGGAGGGATTTGATCAGGTATTGGGACAATTTTTATTGAGTTTCAAAAAATAAAAATAAAAAAATATATATATTGACGGTCCATAAAAAAAAATGTTTCAAAAATCAACTTGAGCATATAGGGTAGGATTTCATCCCAACTGTTGCATCTCGTTGCCTTTTGTTCTTATGATATAGGATCGATCCCATCCGGTTGTGGCACAGAACCATCATATCTACTCTAGAAGTGTCACAACTTGGTGGTAGAGATTACCAAAACATGGATGCCCTAGGTAGGTCATGGTTGCATTATGGTGTCCATGTTGTTTCTAACAACACAGTAGGCTTGGGAGTTCGTATAGTCTTTCCTGAATATGAGTTTGAGCCTCATTCGCATGGGTATTTTTCCACTCGTTGTCTTACCCTCCAGACTCCCAAAACATAACGGGTCTCCTTTTAAGCCCTTTTCAGACCCTCTAAATATGAAAAGATTGACGAGCGATCTTGTGATCTTTCATGCTCGTTAAACTGAAATTTGAACTCACGTCTGTCCGGCGGTAGTTTACCCCTTTTTAGGTCCGAATGATCATCTATACGAACAAAGGAATACTCTATTGAACTCCATTTCTTTAGAAGAGTATCCTCAAGTATAATTTTATGCCTTTTTTGGGCCTAAGGGACTAAATTTATGAAAAAGAAACCCCCCCAGAGTCCATAGTTAAGCTCTTTTCAGACTCCCTAAAATTGAAAAGATTGTCAAGTGACCTTATTCTTTCACACTCGTTAAAATGGTCCAGAAGAACATTCCCGATGGAATCCATAGTTAATCTTTTTTCAGACTCCTTAAAAGTGAAAAAATAGCCGAGTGATCTTGTCTGTTTCACACTCATTAAAATGGTTTTGAATTGACGTCTAATCGGTGCTAGTTTATCCCTTTTTCGAACTGACTAGACTATTGATGAAAAAGGTACCCCAATGGAGTTTCCTTTTATGCTTTTTCAGACTCTCTAAATATGAAAAACCACCGAGCTTCCCTTCTTTGGGCTCGTTAAACTTACATCGAAGGACGTTACCATTGTGTGTTCTATCAACCACATTTGCATCATTTACCCATCAGCCTAGTAACAGTTTGCCTTTGCGTCTTAACACCTTTGGCCACTGGAGGATTTTTCCCAAGTATCATTTCCTTAGAACATCAGTCTTGTCCTTGTGCCTTGAACTTGTATGTTTTTTGTACTCATTCCTCCATTGTAACGTAATATTCCTTTATTCTTTTTTCAAAATCAGCAAAAAGAACAAAAAAATCAAATATACCCCAAAAAGAGGATGGGAAAGGTATTTTCTTTATTGGCATCATCATGAGTCACCCTTGGATAAAGCACATCTATCCGTTTGATTCATCAGACTTTGGGATGTAGTACGACCTTAGGAAGCTTTTCTCGCTATATTGAGTTGTGTCCTCCACCGTTTGGTTACTCTTCCAAACATATGGAGAGTTTGCGTTGCTTCCTGCTTCGTAGACTTATGACTAATAGATATGTTGCCTAAGTTTTATCACTTGTTGTGCTATTATCCAAGGGAAGTTTGTCACTAAGCTTGAGTCAGCCCCTCTGCAATATGTCTCTTGTCCGCATACCTAGCCATCATGAACGTCCAATCAAGTCTTTGTTCGAAATCACTGAAGCCTTCAGTCCGATCATCAATATTATCAAGTCCATAACCGACAAGTCGTCGAAGACCTCTAGGTAGTGCAGTCGTACACTCATATTACACTCCTACCCGAGTTTTAGAAGATTTTGAAGTTGTTTCTCGAGCTCTGAAGTACAGTCGTCAGGCCAAATCAGCTTTTGGGAGATGGATACTTTATATGTATATCTTTCTGATTTCGAGATGTAGCTCCGCTGTGTATTGTTCGCAGCTACTCTTCATAGTTGTTGGACATGGATCTACAGTGTATTTGATTGGTAGCCATGGTTCTATTTTATCCCGAGCATGGGTATGCCCGCCTCGGTGAGACATTTGATATTTTTTGTAGACGACACCTCCTGATTTCTGATTCCTGGGCTCACTCATTCAGCATATCAATACAGATTGGTAGAGAATTGGTAATGTATTTCAGCCATCAGATGCTCTTCTGACCTCACACATTAGGGGGCATCTATTATAACCCTAAATTGCACCACACATGCTTACCTGGCATCAGGCCAACTCATATCCCTTCCTTGCCAAAGCCATGTTGAATAAACTCTTGAAAATCCTCTTAAATCAAGTGGCACGTGCCCTAACCCTTTATTGCACGTGTTGGAATGCTGGCAGGACCACTACTGCACGCGTTGGAACGCTGGCTAGCCTACTACAGCCCACGTTTACCTAACAAAGCACAAAAACAGGAAAGTTGCCAACGGGACAAAAAGATTTGGGTCAATTAACTGAAACTCCCAGCCATGCATGGTCGAGAGTTCGTCCAAAACCCTAGCTCCTTCTAGCCTATAAAAGAAGGGGTAGGGGTACTATTTGGAGGAGGAAAAATCATAGCAAAGAAACTATGCCCAATTGTCAAATCCATTTGTCCCAACCCTTTAGCCTTTCCTCAAGCTTAAGGAGAATTAAAGCAAAGCAGTTGGAGGGCAAAGAAGAGGAGGAGTCCAGGATCAGGATCAAGGAACGGTGGCCAATCTCTATCATTATTGTAATTTGATTCATCTTGAGATTAATAAAAGAATACCTTTCCCATCCCAATGCATGAGTTTTATATGTTTTATTCGATTTATGCTTAATCTCTAACCCTCTAGTAGAAAAATAGCATGCATGCATAGTGTTTTGTCTTGATTGCAGGATTGTCTTTGGAAGGAGCAGCGCAAGAAAGCGGACAAATCGCAACGGAGGATCTACACCAAACACCAGTAAAAGGGTTAGTAGGTTCTTTCCATGTTTGTATGTGAAAAAGGGTTTTAGGTTTTGGGGTGATAGGTTAAAAGTAATTTCTTCAGGGTCATGATATGCATGCAAGTTTAAGCCCTAGCTTGTTAGTCTGTAGGGTATTATTTCCCAACAACAATAGGTTGAAGGGAGAAGACAAAAATATCAAGCCCATTAGATATGGACCCTTCACCATCTTCGTGAAAAATTGGCACAAATGATTTTGATATCGATCTACCACCATACATGCATATATATTCATTTGTAAATGTAGAGAAACTGAAAATTTATGAGCCTCCAATGATCATGGATCAGCAAGAGAGTTTTTTAGTACCTTCAGTGGATGAGTTTTCTCCTAAGTGATTGGACAAGTTGAAAGAAGATATCATACTGGACAAAAGGATGAGGACTTCACGTAGGGGTGATGTAGAATATCTTCTAGTGGTCTTGAAGGGCACACATCCAAGTAAATCATGATGGATTGAGAAAGAGAAAGTGATGGAGCAATTCCATCCCTTTCTTGTTGATTGATGAGGATTTTGGAGGCACAAAAGCTTCTTAGTGCGAAGGAATGATCCAGGAGGATCTAGAAGGGAAAAAATTAAAATTCCTCAAATCTTAGCAAAAATGGCACCAATTTGAAGAGCTCATCGAGAGATTTTTGTCAGTGTAAATGGTTCATCAAACAGAGTCCGAATGGAGAATTTATGGCCGATCAAATTTGGCAGTGAACCCTGGTCAAAGTCAATGATGATATCATCATTCGTATAGGTGACATCATTAGTCTGTACCAGGATGATGTCATCATGTTGACGTGGCCCCACCTAGGAGGTGACAAGTGGAAGGAATATTTGGCCTTTTGGGTGACTATTTGGACCTATTGGAGAGTGTCATGTGGCAGTCTGATAAAGCGACATGTGGCTTGCTGACTAGGATGACACATGGGAGGGTGACTGGACAGGGCTTGGAGAATGGCAAGATGCCACATGGCACCTTGGAAATTCCCAAAGAGGGCTAGGTCCAAACAAAACAAAAAATATACATTTGGGTCACCAGCCTCGCCAATGACCTGTGTATCCTGGTAATACCCAAAATTCGGCCAACCTCCCATTCAATGTGGGGTCATATCCATGATATCATGCAAGGGTATAATCCAATGGCGCCAAGACCCAAAAGAAATGGCAGTATTTGTTTTGGAAATAACCCATTGAATATATATATAGCTATTTAAATATATATATGTATAAACATTGCAAAACAAATATATTATGGTTGCAATGGGTACTAAAGGGTGGAGGACCACGAGGTTGACCCCGAGACCTCCCAACTCCAAACTTAATTTATGCCTCCGGTAACCAACAGGCCAAACAACCTTGTTGTTTAATCCACCATAAACATTTATTAAACCCATGTTACTAGATCTCGGGAGGAGAAAGGAACACCCAGAGGTCGTACATGCACAAAATCCCATGCAGAGACAGAGAATTTATTGTAGGTGTTGGCACATATTATGATGCAGAGAGTCTGATAGGGGCTTGGAGGTGATATTTTTCGTTTGAGACGAATTTATAGTCGATTTTTCACTACTCCTTGCTACGATTCCATTGGTGATGTCTGTTTTTCATCTAGGAAACATATCTAAAGGTAATTTGCAAACTTGATGTATAATAATGTATTTATGCCAATTTTATTGCTGAGAATAATATAAATCCTTTCCACTTTGAAGCAGGGCCCGGAGACGTAGTCCATGTTGGACGAACTCCATTATCATGTCTTGTGTTCTTTCTCTTCTTCTCCTCTTTTCTCCATGATTATTTCCTCTTTAATGACGTTGCACATAAATATTTTAATTCATGCTCTGAATGTAATTCATGTAATGTCATCGAAGTAAAGTTTCTAGATCATGTGATCAATCAATAAATCATTCTTAATGACATTCCATCGTGGCTGCACCAAGTTCTAAGTCCTTCTTCATTTTTGGAACCTCCCGAATGATGAATCACAATTTAATCTTGATGATCCTATTTTCGATGACTACTTTACTGTTTCAGAATTAAATGTTAATGTTGACCTATCATTCTCTATTCCTACACAATCATAAATTTCTAACATTGACGCACATATGTTAAAAACAATAATCGAACAAACCATCATGATGAAAAACATGAGAATATTGAGTTGATCCAAGAACCTATGTCATCTCAATTTGCTCTAGAATTACACATTAATCTTCAGGATAAAATTCCTCACTCATCCTTGGATTCAATCTTCATACTCAAGCACTCTTCACATGATTTCATTTATGTCACAGGAGAAGATCTGGAGTCAAATTTCACTCAATGTTTCCATTCAACAATCAGATATCAACTCTCCTCTCAACATGCAAAGTATGTGAAATTTGAACCCATGGATATCTACATCGATAATGAAGCACTCCAACATCAACCAATAGTTATCTTAGGTACTCATTGTCTTACTTATACTCATGGGATGAACTATGTCACCCACTCTAAGACACTCTCACAAAGTACATTACACTCGGGTTTCATTTATGAGTCTCTTCAGGTGCATCACTCACCTTCTGATTCCTTCCAATAGTCCCATGATGATCATTGTAGATTTTGAGACATAGTTGAATCTTGGTTGGAGGAATATTTCACATCTATATTTCACATGAACAATAAAGATGCCAAATTCGACCTATTAGGTGGAAACTTTCTTGAATCAATTCTTCCAATATTTCATCCCTCACTGCTTCACTCTATGTAATTCAACTTCAATGAACATACGATTGTGGGTTTGTAGTTTCTTGATTGGATCCACTGGCACTACAATTACACCTAGCTTTCTTTCAGAGAGTGTAGGGTAGGTTAGGAATAGGATTACATATTTATTTCTTATTTTATGCCTACATAGCTTGGATCTTAGCCTTTGTTTTCGTTTGAATAACATAGATTTTGACTTGTTTTGGATTGCTTCAATAAAGACCACCAATTGTTGATTAGTTTAGTTTGTAGTTTGTGATGGTTTCTTTAGTTTAAATTTCTTTTCATTAAAGCTTTCTTATTTTCATTTGATTCGTTTTGTTTTTCTATGACTAAAAGCTTGTCTTAATATCAATTTTCTTTCGTCGTCATGAGGAAACCATGTGCAGGAATTCTCTGACAAGTTCAATAAAAAATTCACTTGTTTCAGAAGTGTTACTCTGACGTTGAGAGTTATACAACTTGTTATCCTGAGATGCAAAAATAGTACCTATTGAGGAATAATTGATAAATGGAGCAAGAAAAAAACTGAGCTAAGGGAATTACATTAATCATTCATAGAATTACTCAGGATCGTGTTAATTCAACAAAATCATTAAAGTGATTGTTACTATACAACAAAGGATATGTTTAACACTTTGGTACATTCATCATTTTCTCAGTCTTAAGACTTGTTTTCAATAGTTAGGGAAAGTGATGGCATACTTCAAAACGATATACATCTCGAGGAATAGAGCATCAGGTTTTAGTTTTCCCCCAACATTTCAACCTCAAATGATATCTAATTTCAAGGATACTGATCAATCCAATAACTTTCAAGCACACTTCCCTAGGGAAGAACAAGTGATTTTTACAACTACAATCATTTGTTTTCCAGAAGGAGAGATACCATCAGATAAACCAACACTCAAGCTCAAATTTTTTCTGTCTCCCAGCAACTGGAACCGGTAAAACTCATGGTTTGATCTCACACATCCAAACATATTTTTATCATTTTTTTCGGATTACTATGGTGAGGATTTTCAGAAAGGTTTTTTGGAGATTGATCATGGAAAGACAAGAAGGAAAAGAGTTTAGGAAGATGCACATATTCAGAGAATTTGAATTGATCATGCACAATGAGAACTATGATTAATTGAACATGTCATGCTATAACATCAGTTCGAGAGCTTGAAGAAGTGGAGAGGAAATGAAGATCTCGCAAGGCCAAAGAAGATAAATCTAGTGGACAACAAAGTGGAATTATGGCTAACCCTTGCCCCACTAAAGCACAAGGTTGGACAATTGAACTAGGAGTCTTCAGAAAATCACGATGGAAGGTGTAATTCTCCACCAGCGCTAGCACTGAAGCCCATCTGAATGAAGTAATACACATATAGTTTTCTCATGGATTAGTCGTTTCAAGAGGTTGCAAACTTCTAGCTAATCAGAATGCATGAATATCCTTGAAGTTGTTGGAAGCAATATCATCCAATTTCTCTTATAGTTTTACAGCCTTTATTGACTGCATGCATTTAATCTTCATTTTTTCCGACTTTCATTTTTCAGTTGTAGCAAGGACTTGGACCAAGTTCATCTCTAATTCTGAATACATATTTTTGGCTCATTCTTTCATCAACATATTTTACCCTCAAAGAAGTTCATTTCTCATATAATGTTGTTCTTATGATCTATGATTATACTTAATGACAAATAGTTGTATCACCTTTGTATGTCTTTTACAGGTAGCTCCTTCACACTGGAGAAGCCACAAATCAACGTGCATCTCTTGCCTAGCTCATGAGAAAAATTAAGAGGTTTTTGTTTAAATATAAATCGGTAGTATCTGAGAATATTGTGTCAGCATTCTAACCAGGACTGAACATAGTGGTTAACCAATGGTCATCCTTACATACTAGCTGGTGAGCAAATCCTATGTAACGAGGGAACCATCCACACACTAAGTATCTTCTCGCATGAAGGGTGAAGTATAAAAGTCTAAGAGTTGAAGACCAAAAGGGATATATTTACGTAGCTAGGTGCAACAAATATTCAAATAAATCTTAATAGTTGGTAGTCATCTCCTATCAATATAAAAGGACACTTCTTTCCCCATCCATTGAATTCCAAGCATGTACTAAATAAATCGGGAAGGAATGGATAGGAAAGTTTTATCAGGCTAGGGGACATGAAGATATCCACGATGGGGCTATGGACGCTCACTACTAGCGGAGCAAGGTCTATGACATAGTGGTGACTCCATCATGGCTATGGACGTTTGCAGGTAGTGGAGAAACACCTGCAAGATACATATATGCACACCTAGTGAAAAATATTTATTATCCCAAATATATATCAGCCCCAAGACGGAGATACCAACCCCAATATGATCCAAATTATGAAAGTGGAGAAATAATAAAGCAATGTATAGAGATATCTTGGATATCCAATAATATAACATAAATGTATTAGAGATGCAACCATAAACACAGAGATACAGTAATACACAATATTCTATTAATGAGCGAAAATGTACAAAGACTGTAAAAATACAGAGTGAAAGACTCACTAGAATGGTGGCAGCTTATCTCTGAGAAGAGATTTGACGGCTACTCGCACCCCTGAGAATATTACTTTACAATGGGGATCCAAAGGCCTTTTTTATCATAAAGAAAATCCAAAACCCTAACCATGGAAGATGAAAAGCCAACAGTTTTGTGGACCCTGTTTTGGGTATTTTGGTGTATCAACTTCCCGAGGGCGTAACTTTGGCATACGATCTCTATTTGGGGAGCATGATAGCTCGTTGGAAAGGTATAGTCGAGGAGATTCATTTTGGGGGCTCAATAAGAGCCTTTGACTATCATCGAGAAGATCTATCCTGAAAAACCTTCATTTAGGCCCTCAAGATGGCCCCAGAAATTAAAAACTGCTAAAAATAGTAAATTGCCAAAATTGCCAGAAAATTGTTTTGAGCGAGTTGGAAAAGATGGGTGCCCATCGATATCCACCTAGATCAATCCTCCCTCCTTAGGAAGCAATGGTATCCATTGTGTTGAGTTCCCGGGGGAGAGGGAAAATAGTTTGTTGAATCTGCATCTTGATGAGTTGCTTGCCTTGTTGGAGAAGTTGTGTCGCTTAGATTTTTGAAGGTTTTCATGAACCTGTGGCTGGAAGGGTTGGAACTTTTTAACCAATCTGGCTACATGAGATGTCTGTGTGCAGAATGAATATTTGTGCTTTGCTACAGTCTTTTCAACCTGCTTCTGTTGGATATAAGTTGCTTGGGCCAAGGTTGTAGTGGTTGCAGTATCCTTCTGTTCACCTTTTGAACAGATTGTGAAGATGTTAAATTTTGTAGTATGAGATACTACCTTGCGGCATTGTTTAGGTGGGACAGTATTCAGAACCACCTCTGGTATCCTGTAGAGATGACCCCCCAGAGTAACAATGACACTACGGGGTTGAGACTCATAGATAGCATGGCGCTTCCACATATATGGTTGGCCCAAGAGAACATCACAGACATCTAGTAGGGTGACATCACATAATACCTCATCCTTGAAGGGATGGATGTCATATGAAAATCGACATCGTTGGCTGACACGAAGATCTCATCCCTGGCGAAGCCACCCGATGTTGTATTGTTGTGGGTGTGGTGTTGTTGACAATCCCAATTGTTTTATGACCTCTGCTGAGATGATGTTCTTCTGACTTTCACTATCAACAATAAAATGCAGTGGGGTCCCCTTCACCCACATCTGTGAATGAAAAAGTCTCTCCCCCTCTTCATGATCTATTGGTTCTTATGCTTGAATTGTTGCGGTTGCGACAATAGCAGTGGGGTTTGCGTCGATGATCTGTCTTCTATCAGTATTTTATGAATCATATTCTAAATCAGAGATCAACTCCTTGTCTTTGATTTCGGCCACCAATGAAGTTTTGAGCAACATTCATCAGTGTTGTGCCAGGGGCTTTTGTGTAAATCGCACCATTTTTCGGTGTCCTTCTTTGTCTTCCTATGACCCTTCTTTTCCTGTGGCTTGGACTGGTTTTCTAGAGACTATTTTTTAGGGTCGTCTTTATCATACTTTGGTTGTTGCGGATTTGTAGACTCGAACTCCCGTTTGTTCTGGTGCTTAAATTTTTTCTCGATTTTAACAACATATCAATAAGCAACACCGAGTGATGAGATGCCCAAAAAATCCATTTCAATTTGGATGTATCTGTGTAGAGCCCCACGGTATTTCAAAACCAAATTTCGTTCGGAGTCTTTGATACCCAGCTTGGTGTGCAAGGTATGGAAGGTATTGGTGAACTCTGGAACTACTTGGCCCCTCTCTTTGATCCGGATTTATGTAGGAACACAATGAAATATAGACATACACATAAACACAGAGATGCAGCGGAAATAAGACTTCATTTCATTAATAACAAATGAATGAAATATTCTTACAGACAGAATGGAAATAAACTAGCTAGGCGCTGGTAGCTTATCTCTGAGAAGAGATGTGGCCGCTACTCGCATCCGTGAGAAGATGATTACAATGAGGCTCTGAAGGCCCTTTTACAATAAACGGGAATGCCAAAATCCCTAGACATCCAAAAACCTAACCCTGGGAGATGAAGTGGCAAAAGTCATGTGGGCCCCGTTTGGGTAAGTTGGTACATCAACTTCCCGGGGTCGTAACTTTTGCATACGATCTTCGTTTTAGGCGTATGATAGCCCACTGGAAAGATCTATCCGAGGAATACAACATTTTTGAAAAAAATTGTGACAAATTTTGTAACCACAACATACGCCAAAAAACATCGTTTAGGGCTTCAAAACGGCTCCAGAAGTTCAGGACCCGAAAACTGCTAAAAATAGTAAACTATGCGAAAACTAAAAAACTGAAAGAAGCAATGGTGGGGGTACAAGTGGAATAGGTGGGTGGCCACCAATATCCACCTGGATCACTCCTCCCCCCTTAGGAAGAAATGGTCCCCATTGCGTTGAGTTCCTCCATGAGATGAGGAAACTTCTTCTGAACTTGGTCCCTGGTGAGCCATTTGCCTTGGTGAAGGAGTTGGCCTTCTTTGACAACTCAATATAGCGGTATCCTTTGTTTTCGGGTGTTCTTGATCTGTGTATCCATGATCTGATCAGTTCTAGCTTGTTCCATGCAGTCTAGATTTAACTCTGTTGGTGTGAGTTGTTCTGCCATGTCAGATGTGTCTAGTAGAGGTGGAAAGTAGGGTCGAAGGCGGTCCACATTGAACACTGGGTGCAGACCAAGGAATGGTGGAATGCTGAGCTCAAAGGCATTTCCCCCTATAGCCTTGGTGAGGGTGTACGACCCATATCGAAGTGGACGAAGCTTGTAGTGGGGTCCAGCGAGGCGCTCCTTTTGCAAATGCAGCCACACTTTGTCGCCAACTTGGAAGTTGTGTGGCACCCGATGTTGATCATGTCGTTGCTTGTACTTAGCATTGGCTCTGTCCAAGATATCATGAACCTATTGGCGGATGTGTTGAATGTGCTCAATGAATTTGTTTGCCTTATCTGCCTCAAACTGGACATGAGTTGAATCTTCCTGAGTAGCCACAAATGGCATGGCTATGTCAATGGGACATAGTGGCTGGAATCCCAAGCCCACTTGAAAGGGG
>ML796385.1:166491-178291 GCA_009831015.1 Picea engelmannii
TTGATTTCGTCATTCTCCAGGACAGAGCATCGGTAGATGGGTCCATTGGGCAGCGGTGCACCTGGGGTCAGATCGATGGGGTGCTTGACCTGGCAGTGTAGAGGCACCCCTGCGGGGGAGGTGAAGATGTCCTCGTACTCCTCTACAACCTTATCCATCTGTTGTTTTCGTGTAGTGGGGCCTTGTCTGCATGGCCACAGTATTTCTCTTTCCCTGAGGGCGGATCATCAGGAAAAAAAATTTCCTGGTTTTGGAAATGAGCTTACTGCATTGTTTTGCAGTAACCAAAGAGATGGTGGTAGGCGGTGCTATCTCTTGTATTCTGTACAGCTTATTTCCCAAAGTGATAATAACAGCACGAGGCCTGGACTCATACACAGCATGTCGCTTCCACAAGTACGGTTGGCCCAATAATACATCAGAAACATCAAGAGGAGCAATGTCACATAATACCTCATCCGTGAAGGGCTTGATGTTGTAGGGAAGGCGACATTGTCGACTGACGTGGAGGTCCCGTCCTTGGTGCAACCACCCGATGGTGTATGGTTGTGGGTGTGCTGTGGTCGGCAAGCCCAACCGCTTCACGACCTCTGCCAATATGAGGTTCTTTTGGCTCCCGCTGTCGACAATGAACTGCAACGGGGAACCCTTTACCCACATCTTGGAATGAAAGAGACGCTCTGTCTCCTCTGGATCTTTTGGTTCCTCCTTCTGGATCTTTGTGGTGGCAACGGTGGAATTGGGCTCTGAATCGATAATCTGCTTCCCCCTGTCATTCCCCTTGTCAGGTTCTGATTTAGAGTCAGAGCATGCATCCGATTCAGAAGCCTTCAACTCGGCTACTAGTGACTGCTTGGCCCGACACTCACTTGTGTTGTGAGTGGAGCTCTTATGGAACTCACACCATTTCCCCGTGTCCTTTTTTGGCTTCGTGGTGTTGTTCTTTGCTTGTGGTTTTTGCGGGTTGTCCTGGGCTGCCCCGCCTTGGCTCGGTCCTTTGTTTTGCGGTTTGGGAGTACCTTTCCCATGCTTCTGATTTGTAGACCCAAAGTCTCGCTTCTTCTGTTTGAACTTCTGCTCAATCTTGGCAGCATATCGGTATGCCACACCAAGTGAGGAGATGTCGAGAAACTCCATTTCCTCCTGAATGTATCTGTGCAGACAACTGCGGTACTTTAACACCAAATGTTTCTTTGAATCTTTGATACCCAACTTTGTGCGTAGGGTATGAAACAGATTCATCATCTCATGCATATCTTGGTCCCTTTGCTGCCGCAACGTAGTCCATTGTGTGTATTTGTCCTCATAGCTCCCCATAGGATAATATTGTTCCTTGATGGCATCTCGGAAAGAATTCCAAGTGGGTGCGGCCGAGAACAAAGAGGGTTCTCCCTCGCCCTCTTGCTCCGAGTAGGTTTCCCACCAGTCCTTGACATGGGGGGCGGCTTTGAGGAGTGCGAAAATAATCTTTTCTCAGTCGGAAAAGTCATGAACTGAGAAATATCCTTCTAACAGATTCAACCATCTATCTACGGCATCTGCATCTATTTGGCCGTCAAAAATGGGAATGTCAAAGTTTACTTGTACCTTAAAAGGAGTGACACCTCCAGAGTGGCTTCTGGATGTCGATGCATCGCCAGTCGGAATCCGTTGAAGAATCTGGGCAAAGTTGTCCCTCGTCGCGTTCCTTTGTTTCTCGAGGGCCTCCTCGAGCAACATTTTGATAGGATCTCCTACTCCCTCATCTTTCTTTTCTTCCCCCATGGGAAGTCGTCAGGGTTTGCGAGGCTGATCTTGCAATGGTTCAACCAGATCGAGCCCCAACTCCTTATATCCCAATCTCGTTGGGGACATGCAAAGAAGGATCGAGAATGAGCAGACCGCTCTGATTCCACTGATCCGGATTTATGTAGGAACATAATGAAATACATACATACACATAAACACAAAGATGCAGCGGAAATAAGACTTCATTTCATTAATAACAAATGACTGAAATATTCTTACAGACGGAATGGAAATAAACTAGCTAGGCGCTGGTAGCTTATCTCTGAGAAGAGATGTGGTCGCTACTCGTATCCGTGAGAATATGATTACAATGAGGCTCTGAAGGCCCTTTTACAATAAACGAGAATGCCAAAAGCCCTAGACATCCAAAAACCTAACCCTGGGAGATAAAGCGACAAAAGTCATGTGGGCCCCATTTGGGTAAGTTGGTACATCAACTTCCCGAGGTCGTAACTTTTGCATACGATCTTTGTTTTAGGCGTATGATAGCCCATTGGAAAGATCTATCCGAGGACTACAACATTTTTGACAAAATTTGTAACAAATTTTGCAACCACAACATACCCCAAAAAACATCGTTTAGGGCTTCAAAATGGCTCCAGAAGTTCAGGACCCGAAAACTGCTAAAAATAGTAAACTATGCGAAAACTAAAAAACTGAAAGAAGCAATGGTGGGGGTACAAGTGGAATAGGTGGGTGGACACCAATATCCACCTGGATCACTCTTTCCATAGTGTGTTCCATCTCATATACTGGTCCTCATAGTTTCCAACAGGGTAATACTGTTCCTTTACGACGTCCACAAAAAAGTCCCAAGTCGGATCGACCCCATATATTCCAGACTCTTCTATGGAAATTTTCTCCCAGTAAGTTTCCCACCAATGTTTGAAATGGGGGAGAGATTTAAGGAGTGTGAAGGTGATCTTTTCCCTGTCGAAAAAATGGTGAACAAAGAAATAACCTTCTAACAGATTTAACCATTTGTCTAGGGCATCTGCATTTATCTGACCTTCAAATACGAGAATATCATAATTAACATATACCTTGAAAGGAGAGGTGCTTCCAAAGTGGTTGTTTGATGAAGATGTGCCTATTGCTATCGGCAGGCGTTGAAGGATGTGGGAAAAAATATCCATCATTTCGTCCCTCTGTCGCATGAGAGCTTACTCAAGCAACAGATTGATAGAATCGTGTTCTCCGTCATTTTTCTTTTCTTCCACCATGGAGGGTTTCTTGGGTGTGAGAGAGTGATTTTATTCAAGAGAGACAAGCTCGAGACCCAACTTGCTATACTTGGACCTTGTCGGGGACATGCACTGAAAAAAACGATCAAGAGCAGCCTGCTCTAATACCACTGATCCGGATTATTTTCGGCAAGAAATGAGAGAGGAGAAATAATAAAGCAATGTACAGAGATATCTTGGATATCCAATAATATAACAGAAAGGTATCAGATATGCAACCATAAACACAGAGATACAATAATACACAATTTTCTATTAATGAGCAAAAACGTACAAAGACTGTAAAAATACAGAGTGAAAGACTCGCTAGAATGGTGGCAGCTTATCTCTGAGAAAAGATGTGATGGCTAGTCACGTTTGTGAGAAGATTATTTTATAATGAGGCTCCAAAGGCCTTTTTTATCATAAAGAAAATCCAAACCCTAACCCCGGAAGATGAAAAGCCAACAGTTTTGTGGACCCCGTTTTGGGTAGTTTGGTGTATCAATTTTCGAGGGGTGTAACTTTGGCATACGATCTTCGTTTGGGGTGCATGGATATCATCGAGGAGATTCATTTTGGGGGCTAAATCATAGCCTTCAACTATAATTGAGAATCTCGATCCCGAAAAACCTTCATTTAGGCCCTCAAGATCGCCCCGTAAGTTAAAAACTGTTAAAAATAGTAAATTGCCAAAATTGCCAGAAAACTGTTTTGAATGAGTTGGAAAAGGTGGGTGGCCACCGATATCCACCTAGATCAAGATAGCTAACACTTTTTAAGGAAATAAATCGTATCATAAATCGTCCTCTACTTACAATAGACGAGCTACACTAGCCAATATGCAAGCATTGTCAATGAGTCCACCACAATGAAATCTTTCAGGTAACTATTGAGCATTATTTCCAGAATTATTGATCTTGAAATTAATTATATGACCTTCTACATTTTTGGCTTATCAGTTAGGAAAGACTACTAGTAGATATTATGGATTCACCTAGTGTATCGCCATTTATTGCACGCACACAACAACCTCCCAATTATCTTGTCTTAGCATCTCTCCAAGATAAGAAATCGGCTCCCCCTCCAATTCTTCCTACTAGGACCCCTGCACTCTCTCTCTCTCTCTCTCTCTCTCTCTCTCTCATGTAAATGACTAACCCCAAATTTCCCTCCTACTCTACTTGCCTTATCACTTCCAATTCCTCCTCAAATCACCTTGACCCATCGACCCGCACTTCGATGAGTCCCCTCTTCCTGCGTTGATACATAGTGTACCAACAAACACATCCTTTCTTCCACCTCCACATTCTCACTAGTGATTTCGCTTTCGCTAAACCTCACTACACATGTTCTTATCACCGAAAAAGTGCGCACAATCAATGTTGATACGTCAGTAGTGTCCACACGATTATCTTCGTTGCATGCATGCCTTTCACCGAGTGACTTCCTTCCACTCCTGTCGATGCATCACATATCAACAATGCTCTTCCCTTTTGCTTCGATACACTTCATATTGGCACGGATCGTTTATTCCTCACCTATGCATTGCTTGTTGATAAGTTTCCCTCGCTTGTCCCCGATGCGTTAGTGGAAGAGTGTCGACCCCTCATCATCACCAAGCACATTGACGATGATCTTCCTCTTCTCGCCAATGCTAACTCAGTCAACAAGGCTAACCTTCTCCTTAAGGCCTATCTCATCCTCCTCTAACTCGGACCCTCCTTGTTGCACATGTCAGTCAGTCTCTTAAACATTTCCGGTGACTAAACTATCCACGCCTAATTAGATCGTTGGTCATTGATTTCCTACTGTGCCTACCCACTTCATGTTGCACTCGTAATCAAGTTTGTACATCGTACCAACTTGTTTATTTTGCGCTTCTTGATTTTATGACTAAATTTGGATTGTGAAAGTGTCGTCTAGTATCAGATAAGTTAACCACATCAACTATTAGTCTTGCATTAACTCTGAAATGCACCCCAAAATAAATTTGGTCCTTCCAGCTCCTAAACAGTACTAAGCACTATGAACGTTAGTTGGTTGTTTTGTAGGATTTCTAATGTCATGCTACTGATGCATCACTGCAATGTCAATGGATGAACTCAATCCCTATACATCAAACATGACACACGAACTTGCAGGATCTAATTTGGATGAAGCATCGATGAAAGCGAGACCCGAACTTTCATTAAAAAATGCTTTTGAGTGGAATTTTTAGGCGTTCCTCAAAGTGAATTTTTCATCATTGGAACAAACTAGTTTTATGATTTTCGCCATTATGATTCTAGTATAACTCACAGAATCGAAATCCGAGGCCTGAAAGTGCTAAAACAATCGCCAAGGATTTCTAGCCTAGAAATTACACCATTGATGTACGAATTTCATGTTAAATCATTTCGCTGGAAACATCTCTTTGCACTCTTCGCATTGCAAAAAACAATACCCCGATTTGACATCGTACAAGTAAGTTATGAGCTAGACAATGTCAAAACCTCCTTCAACACAGTAATTGGTTTGCATCCTCTGTATCACATCCACACACATAAACTGCATTGAACAAAATTAAAATTTTTTCAAAATTAAAATTATTTTAATTGAAATTATTTTAAATTTATTAAATCCAAAATTCATTTAATTTTAGATTCTTTTAAATTTTAATAGTTTGGGTTGAAATATGATATAAAATACAAATTGAATATAAATAAATAAACAGGGTTTTATTAAGTCAAAGCAAAACAAACATACATTGGCTCATGGCTTAGGATTGCGTGGAATTTTTTTGGTTTGGAACATTGGTTATCGTGAATGATGTGGATGTAAAGGGGGACACGACCCACGTGCCTCCTCCTCTCTTGTGGTACTATGTATAAAACATAAAGGATGTACGCCCCCCTTTGAAAAGGCACTTACAACTTTAAAACCCTTTGCGCTTATACCAAAAATATATGACCAGCGACCAAACTAACTCACGTCATCGAAGAAGTTTACTTCGAGTGCACCTAATACGTTTGGACAAGTTAATACCAAGTGCATCGATACCATTGGGTGAGTTAAGAATAAGTTTTCCGATCGACATAGTTGATAGCAAGCTCTCCTATGTACATACAAATGTTTTGATGCGATTCGAAAATGTTTATAATAAAAATAATTTATTTTTAAGATCACGACTAAACACTAAATTAATGTATAAATAAATATTTATAATTATATTTATAACTAGAATTCAAACTTAATGTTAGATCGATGCATTTGGTTTAGTTGATAAAGTGTAAGAGGAGAGCATGGCATGCCCCATGACTCCCCTTTGTTTTTGCCCAAGGTGAAGTGAGGAAAGGGAGTGACCAAGCCACCCCTTCCCTCTTCTCTTTTATTTGATACCACAACTTCCATGGAATGGGAGGGAGAAGGGGGTGGCATGCCACCCCCTTCCATTTTTTTTAACTTATCATTTAAAATGTTTTAAATGTAAAGTGGAAGAGTGGGGAACACCCTTAATATTTAATTTTAATATTTTAAAAGATTTTCTCTTTTAAAAACATTTTTTTAATTTAAATTATTTTGTTAAGAATATTTTTTCCACTTATACAAAACCAAAAATAACTAAGTATTAAGCTTTTATGGAATCATTACGTAATAATTTGATTTAATTCAGTGCATCCATGATGATGATACAAAAACAGAGTCTAGGACTAGAATTTGCAATGACCACTTGTTCGAAGAGCTTAAAAGAATGTGTACCAACACAATCACTCGACGAAGTTCATAAACTTAGCCCCATCTTACATCGACAATGTGCATAACTTAGCCTCCAATTCACATTGGATGAGTGCATTCAAACTACTCCAATGCACATCGTAGGACTTAATTTAAAAGCTCAAACTCCTCCGATGCACATTGGGTGAGTTCATTCAAACTCCTCTGATGCAAATCAGAGGAGTTCCCATTAACTCCTATGAAACCTAAAAATGTATTTTCATAAAATGACCATAACTTTTGACATGGGTGTCCATTTTGCATGTTCGTTATACTGTTGGAAAGGTATTTCTAAGATATACGACTTTCTAGTTATAGGTTTTAAGAAATTTCTAGCCTATTTCCTTCATTTTTCAATATCAAGATTTGGTACCTTGTTGGTAGCCCCGAGGAATGCAACCCCTCAATCATAAGCAGATGAACCAGGAACCGAATGAAGAGAAGTTTACTTAATATTTTAATTACTTAATGTCTTAGTTATTTGCGTTCATATGATTAGTCTTAATAGTTTATTTGGAGTGATTCTCATCTATTGTATGTTAAATGGTGCCAGGTGCCAATGTTAAGGGGAGATCATACTCAACATCCTCACGATGCAATCTACATCCAAGGATGACATAGCGACCACAATGATAAAGGAGTAGCAAGGGAAACCTAACACAAATAATCGAAGAAGAGAGATGATCCACATGACAACCAGCTGCCAAATTTGGATAACGAAGATGTCCCCATACCCAGACCAACCTTCATGGTGCACAGGGCTCATACGACCAAAATCTATGATGGCCCACTAATGCTAGATGACAAATTCAAATTGTAACCATTGTCTTTGTTTCTCATCATTACAAGGGGACTAAAACAAACGTTGGAAGGCGAAACGTCACAGAGGAAGGAAAAAAGCCAAGGGTCACATTGAACCTCATTAAATACTAAAATTGTACCCAAAGAAGGGGCTTTTGGCTCTTCAAACATTGTACACTTTTGAACTGTTTTGGGAATATAGTGTCAACTAAAATTGGAGAGTTGTCCTTACAATTTTCATGTACTATTGCTGAAACTATTAATACAGAGAAGCCCTCATGGCCAACTTTTTATAGAGAAAAGGACTCACATATGTTGTTGTTCTGCTGCGAACTGTTTCAAGTAGAATGTTTGTTGTTCACATGGGTTGTAAGAACATGTTTGTTTATGGACTATTCTGATGCAATATGTGTTTTCTTGCGGTTTTGTTATTCTTTATTATTTCTCATGTCTTGAGCATATGTATGTGATATAGTGACTTAGACTATTTTGGTTATATATTCATGTGCATGTGTTATCTGACTTTGTTTCTTCATTTTATCTATCTGGGTGAAGCTATTGGTAGAGTTAGTTTCATGTCACTACTCATTCACTTACATTAATTCGCTCCTAGCTAGGATAGGGTAGATTAGAAGTAGATTAGATAATTTCATTTACATAGTCTTCATCTACATCTTTTGTTTGCATAACCATCCATCACTCACCTTCATTGATGGACCGGGACACAACCGGTAAAATCAAACCAACAATGGTTGTCGGGCCATAATCCTGATGGATTCCCTATTCCAAACGGTGAGAGGTCTAATTCATACTTTTTACAGGGCGTAACCCCTTACTATTGTCGGGTGAATTTAGACCCGTCAACAACATACTAATATTATTTTCTCCTCTTAGAAGCTTATAGATGATGGTGTACAAGTCTATGGAAACTCCTTATTATACCTAAGGTAGGCCGTGTATATAGTACTGAGTTCACATGTTGACCAACTATTAATATGGAGTGGACCATAAATTTTAACTTTCCTAGCAAAGTTTAACATTAGTGAATTTCTTTTAATATTTTTCATAAATAGTAAAATTCATTTATCTATTGAGTTATTGGTTTAGGATTTCATGTCTTATTCTAGCGTTGGCAGCGATGCATTCATTCTTTTCTGACTTCTCACGTACATCCATTACATGATCACTCTACGATTAACTTTGGTCAGGACAAGTACAGACTTAGATGGAAATACAATATTTGGATTGATCTAAAGTTAAGAGTTTGGCTCGAGTGAAAGCAGGTACCATATTCGCTCACTTGACCTGATGTATCATTAATTGCGTAATCTAGGTGACTAATGTGGATTATGGCTTGGTGTGGTTGACTAATGTGAATTAGGGCTTAGTGTGGTTTAAGTGGGAGGAAGGACCCACATTCTTACCCGCATTCACATATTTACCATTAAATGAAAAATATGATAATCAATGCAGGTCTGACTTGGCCTAAATTATTTATTGATTGTGTGTAGGTATGACTTGCCTTAAATTATGTATTGGTTGCATGAAAGATTCTAAATGTGTTCATCAATAAAGTGGGTGGAAAATATTTATGTTAATACTAAATATGATGAGCATAAAATTATTTAATAACATAATCTCAAAGTAGGTGGCAAACATTTATGTTAATATTAAATATGACTAACATAACTTAATTTATTAACATAATCTCAAGTACCTACTTACTGATGTAGACTATACTTGTGTATAATTTTTACCATGTTCAATAATAATTTAAAAAATGTTAAGAATCCATTCATTGTTGAAACAAATTATATGTAGCAGCACTGTATTGCATGTATTTAATTTAATTTGTTTTTTTATTATATTTAGTTACTTTTTATTAAAGATTTTTTATTTTATTCAATATCTTTTTATTTCAAGTATTAATGAAAATTAATTTGTGTTTTTTTTCAATTTTGTATTTAATTTTATATTTTTTTTCATTGTAGAGGCTTAAGCTATATACTTAATTATGTAGATCTTGTTTTTAAGATATCTTTTTTCTTTTTTCTTTTTGGAGAATCCACTTATCACAACAAATGCAATTTGACATTGTTTTTATAACATATTCATCCACCCTATGAAGGTAGCCAAAATGCTAGCCCCCTTCATATTCAATAAAGCTACTAAGTTTGCAGTTCATTTTCATTTTCAATAGAGATATAAACTTCATGAACTTCTTTTTTAGGTAAGCCATTGACAAACTACCATTCTTTAATTACTGCTGGTATGCCGATTGCAAATCTTGTTTATTTGTTGTATTTGTTTATGCTTCAACATGAAGTTAATAATTTTGGAATTCTATATATTTATTGACACTAGTTGATCCAAAGTAGCTACATCAATATCAATAATAATAGGAAGTGTGTTATTTTTGTCATGTTATACACTTGATTTTCTTTTCATTATTAACATTGAAATAAGAAACATGAACTTAAATATACAAAACAACTCTACCTAACAACTTTCATATTTTGCTATGATACACTTTTTGGTATCACATTGCAGCCGTAATTCTCAAAGGAAGATTACTATTTACATAAATGCCATCTGTTTTTATGACTGAGCCTAAAACCTTATAGATGCCATGTGTTTATGCTTGAGCCTAGGGCCTTGTGACTTAGGTTCCAACTTAATTTCAAAACCTCAACATTACCATATCCCTGAATCCTTTTGTTTATGCATCAAATAACCAAAAAAAGGTTGCGCTATAAACTATGTGAACAAGAAGGAATTGAAGTCCTATCAACGAAGAGCCAATTGCATTCGTTTCACTCTTGACCGTGTATTAGTTTTCGTTTACCAACATTTGCATTTTAATTAAAGTTTTAAAAAATATTATATTTTTAATTATTTATTATTTATTTAGCTGACATTATTAACTAAACTGATTTTTTATTCTACAATTGAGAGTCTTCGAAGATCAATATCCAATCTGCTACAAAGTATGAATATGGTAATTGACAGTCTTAGAAGATCAATATCCACTCTGCTAAGAAAAATGAATATGACTTTGCTAAGAAGTATAAATATGGTGTAAACTAATTTTTTATTTCATAATTGACAATCTTCAAAAATTAATATCCACTCTGCTAAGAAGTATGAATATATTGCATGAGAATGAATATGTACCATACAATTTGAATTGTTTTTTATTCTACAATTGACAATTCTTGATTACTAATATTTATTTTGCTATCAAGTAGGTTGCCTATACCTAGTTTATCAGGCAGTATTGAATGCTGCTACAGGTAGATTATAGGTAGTAGGATCTGATATCCATCTTGCTAGGCAACATTGAATGTTGGTGCAAGTGGATTATAAAGGATGGGATCTGCTTTACAATTTGAATTGTTCTTTTATTCCACAATTGATAATTCTTGGCCATCAATATCCATTGACAGCTTGCTAGGCAACATTGAATGCACCTGTAGGTAGATTATAGGCAGTGGGATCTGATATCCAACCTGCTAGATAGCATTGAATGCCCCTGCTGGTAGATTATAGGCAGTGGGATCTGATATCCAACCTGCTAGGTAGCATTGAATGCTCCTGCTGGTAGATTATAGGCAGTGGGATCTGATATCCAACCTGCTAGGTAGCATTGAATGCTGCTGCAGGTGGATTATAGACCGTCAAATCTGTAGACCACCTATAACCAACTTGCAGCATTCAATACGGCCTAGCAAACTGGATATCAAATCCTACTGTCTATAATCCACCTACAACATTCAATACTGCCTAACAAACTAAATATTGCTAACCTAAACACTGCTGGGTGAATATATACCATAAAATTTGATTGATGTTTTATTTCACAATTCCACAACTGACAATCCTCGATCATCAATATCTGCTCTGCTACATATTACGAAGCATGAATACTATTGCATGAAAGTGAATATGTACCATAAAATTTGAATGGATGGCCATCCTCCAACATCAATATCCACTCCACTCTGCTAAAGAAGTATGAATACTTGCATTTAAACAGTGATTTAATACAACGTCAGTACTAGTTTGCATTTAAACAGTGATTTAATACAATGTCAGTACTAGTTTGTGTACGAATCAAACACAGCCCAACGTAGTTGCCCTACCACGTGCCAGTGCCACGACCTTCCTAGCGACAACTCTGAGTCTAAGCGTACCTAGCGGCAGTAAACATGGCTTCTAAGTCTATTTGATTG
>ML796385.1:217643-234457 GCA_009831015.1 Picea engelmannii
TCAAACTCCTTGCTGCAATATTCACCTCCATTATCTGATCTGAGACACTTCAAACTTTTTCCTGTCTCATTCTCAACTAAAGCTTTCCATTTCTTAAAAGTATAAAAAACATCAATTTTTTTTCAAATGCAATAAACCCAAGTTTTTCTAGTTGCTTCAACAATAAAAGTAACATAATAATTAGAGCCACCAAGAGATGATACATGAGCTGGTTCCCATACATATGTATGCACAAGATCTAACCTTTCATTCTTCTTTTCTTTTCCGACTTTGAGAAATCTGACTCTCTTTTGTTTTCCATAAACACAATGCTCATAGAAGTCCAAATCAATTTGTTTAAGATCTGGTTGCAAATTTCTTTTGTGAAGGATCTGCATACCCTTCTCACTCATGTGTCCTAGCCTATGATTCCATAGTGTTGTATCCACTCCTATAGAAGCTAAAGATATAGAAGAGTCAGTATTACTAGTACATAAATACAATGTACCTACCTTCTCTCCTTTTTCTATCACCAATGATCCTTTGATGACCTTCCACATATTATCTGTAAATATGGATTTACAACCTCCACTTGCCAACTGCCCTGTTGAAATTAAATTTTTCCTTAAATCTGGAACATGTCTTACCTCTTTCAACAACCATTGGTTTCCATTTCGTTGCTTTATTTTTACCTTTCCCATTCCAACAATTTTGCATGGTGCATCATCACCCAAATGAACCTGTCCAAAATCACCATGAACATAATCTATAAAATGTTTGCTATGGGGTGTGGCATGAAATGAAGCCCCTAAATCTACTACCCAAGACTCAAAATTATTATCTACAGAAAGAATCAAAGAATCTTGTAACACATCACCTGTTACATTTGCTTCCTGATTTCTCTCTTTCTATCCATCTCTTTGTTTCTTTGGAGCTTTGCAGTCTTTCTTCAGATGTCCTTTCTTCCCACAATTCCAACACTCTATCTTTCCAAGTCTGGATTTGGATCTTCCCTTCCTAGAATTTTCGCGGTTCACTGAGCCCTTTCCTCTATCCTTTTGTGTTCCCTTGTTCTCCATGTTCAACGCATTACCTAATGTCTCACCTGTGATTTTCCGTCGCATTTCCTCACTAAGGATAACACCAACAACATCATCAAATTTTAAAGTATTTAAACCAGAGACAGAGTTACTTATAGCCATGACCAAGCTGTTCCATCTTTCTGGCAATGAGAACAAGATTAGAAGAGCCCTGACCTCATCATCAAAGTCCACTTTTATAGAACTTAGTTGATTAGTAACCGTATTAAATTCATTTAAATGATCTGCAACAGACCCACCTTCTGTCATCTTCATATTAAATAATATCTTCATTAGAAATACCTTATTGGACACCGAGGGTTTTTCATACAATTTGGCCAATGCGTCCATCAAATCCTTCGTTGTCTTTTCTTTGGAAATATTGAAAGCCACCGATGCTACCAGGCTCAACCGTATCGTTCCTAGAGCCTTTCCGTCAAGAATCTCCCATTCTTTGTCCTTCATGGCCGTCGACTTCTTTGCTACTCCACCCAATGGTAGGAATAGATCTTTCTGATATAAATAATCTTCCATTTGTATCTTCCATAACTGGTATTTTTTGCCGTTAAATTTCTCGACCCTAAACTTTCCATCTTCTGACATTTCTCCCACTCGAACCAGGAACCCTCTTTTCCTGCAAGTTACCTTTCGATCTGATACCAGTTGTTAGAAAAACAGGACTGCAGAGCAATAAAATAAAACAAATGTGGAAACAAAACACATAAGATACACAATACAAGAGAGACACAGATTTACATGGTTTACCCAGTGTGGGCTACGTCCACCAGAGAAATTGCCCGATCCTTCCTTTATTATTATCCAACAAATGAAGGGATACAACTTACAGCAAAACCCGTTGTAACTCCCCCTTCTTTCTCTCACAATCTCCTCTCTCAGAATACAATATTCGCCATCAACCATAGACGCAATACATTTCCCTCATAAAAGAGAGTTGCCTTCTAGGGAAAAAAACCCTAACATAATCTCTATCGTTAGATCTGTGACCTTATAATGAATGGTTGAGATTTACAATGAAATTACAATATACATTTACAAGGCAATTTTTCCTTCGGGGACTTCACCCCCGAACCCCCGCTGGGGGCCTGCTTGCCCCCAAACCCCCCAGCTGGGGTGATAGCCCCCCCGAACCCCACAGAGGGGGTACTCCCCCTCTGCACTCCCCCGCGTGGAAGAGTGTACATGCTTCTGGGGTGTAAATACTTCATGGGGTATAAACACGGCTGAAAGCAAGGACCTCTGAATCAGGAAGATAATTAGGCTCCACAACCAACAATTGCATCTCCCATCCCTCCCTTTGTTGAAATATGTTGGAGTTTTGACTATATTGAACTAACTCTAGATATAATCCAAATGTGAAATCATCAAACCTTTCGACCTAACATCTCTAGTAGACAACTAGTATTAGTCATCACACATCTAGGGGAGTGTGGATAGCATGACCCTCCCACAACGCGAGGGGAGTGTGGATATCTATAGACATTTCCCTTTAGAACCATTAATTTTGGGACAATTAAGACTCACTCAATTGCATCTTCTTCAAAATATATACGTCATTACAACTCACATTACTATTTGTAGAAATAGGCTTCATTACCACCATAAATTTTGTGACAATTAAGAATCACTCAAAATCATCTTCTTCTTAATATATATCCCATTAAAACTCACATTACTATGTTTACAATAGGTTATGATGCACTTACATTTGAAATTATTGTCATGATTACTCTCAGTCAATGTGAATTTTCACCTTATATGACTATATTTTATCTAGATTTCTAACTCCAACTAAGCCTGACAAATATTATATTTTCTCCACCTCATTGAAATTTATATTAGGAATACAAACAACCCTCATATCGATCCCATGTTGATGTTATTAGTGGGTGTGTGAGGTTATGAAGATTAAACTCTTTGTTTTGGGGATTCTAATGCATTGCATTATATGTGGCCTTAGTGGATCCAACCATAGGGAACTTTTAAGGAATCTTAAAGAAATTTTATAATACGTTTTTTTCATTGGATTCAACCATAGGGAACTTTTAATGAATCTTAAAGAAATGTTATAAGGAATATATATGTGGTATTAGTGGATTGAACCATGCTCAAAGAATATGCACATGCTATTGAGTTAATTTTGGGTAGTTATCCACTCAATGTAGAAATCCCTTAGTGGAAATCCCTTAGTTTATAGTACAATTAGGTCCCTTTATGTAACTTTAGGTGGCCATAAAGTATTTCATAGTTATGTATTTAGTTCAACCATATCCACAACTATCCAACAATTTGTCCTTAAATCTCTCCACTAATCCAACTATATAATACAACATTTGCACAGTTCATATGTTATATAATATAACATTATCCAATCTGTGATCAGATAAGAGTGCACCACTTAATAAAGCAAGATTTCTTATGTGCCAAGATTAAAGGCATAACAAGTTGTTGTGCATCAATTACTAAATATTTCTTATGTTATTAGTGGGTGTGTGAGGTTATGAAGATTAAACTCTTTGTTTTGGGGATTCTAATGCATTGCATTATATGTGGTCTTTGTGGATCCAACCACAGGGAATTTTTAAGGAATCTTAAATAAATGTTCTAATACATTTTTTTAGTGGATCCAACCATAGGGAACTTTTAATGAATCCCCTTGCTTGTTGTTTTTTTGAATTGATTTCCCTTGGGGAACCCAAATTTTGATTTCAATGACTTCTATGTGTGGGTTTTATTGACTATTATGAAAATATTGTGGTTTTATCTTCTGTCCCTTATCCCTTTAGTCATCAGTCCGTGCATGAGCAGTCGGCCAGGAGCCGAATCGACGGTCGTCACTTCGGTATTTAAAGACTTATAGATTCAAATGCCTTGATTTTCTGTGCATAGATGATGAGTGAAGGATAATAATTTTCCCTGCTGTCTATCCCTTACTTATCTTTGAGTTTATTGATTCATGGATGAATGTTTAGTATTTGCATCTTATTATGAATGAGTACATTTGCGACTTGATTGATTAAAACTTCGATTTCTCTCTGCGTTTTTAATTGCTTGAACTTGGGTACATCTTTGCATTTTTATTGATAAACTCTTCATTGTGGATAGATATTGAGGAAAGTTGTCGACACAAGATTCTCCAAACATTCCTCGCAAATGCTCTAGGTTATCCCAAGAAGGAAGAACAAAAACCCCTTCTTCGACTGAGACTCCAAGTGACCAACAACAATCTCGTCAGAGAAGATTTTCAAACGAGACTGTGAATAGATCAACTGCAGAACCTGTTCAAGCAAGTTCTATGGATGAAACCTTCTTAGATAGGTTACGCATTGATACTCCACCTGAGAATGTAGGGAATACCTCTGGACAAGAGAATATTTTTGGTAATTTTATTTGATTTTGTTTATTTTTGTTGTATTTTTTGTATTTAAATTTATGTGAGGTTGATTCTTGTAGTTACTTTCAAATGTGTGTGTAGACAATTAGTTTAGAGCAAGGGATGACAATGAAAGAGAGAGTGGTTGTCACGAAGATTCAAATGTCGGTGCATAGGGTGAAGGTGGATTTAGGAGGCCACATTATGAAGAAACAAAATATTACACGCCTACGTCCACGTATCCTTCGGATGTTGGTGATAAACTTCCCTGGGAAGGGATTACTGAAGAAATGATGCTTGAGCGATGCTTAGGTGTTAAAAATAGGTTGGAAAATGATTTGGTGGTCTTGGAACTCCCTCAGGAGAGTAAACAAAGCTTGCAAATTGTTTTGCATTCATTGGAAAACTTTATAGACACATATAAGGAAGATGAGGCCAACCACTGATAGTTTTTTCAATCTAATGAGGTGGCGAAAGTTAGAGGTGATGAGCCCTGATAAATAAGAGGCAGTAAAAAATAAAGTTTCAAAATAAGACGCCATTTTGATGTTCAATTTCAAAGAGGGCCCAAAGCGGAAGATGTTGAAGGTGCAATATTTTAAGCACCCTAACATGCAGGACATCTGTATAACATATTTTTGGCGGCATATGAAATTTTTTTCATGGAACTATGAGGTTCAACACTATTTTGCAAGAATTTTTTTTGCAAATTTTTTCTTGCACATGCACCCTAATTATACTAGTCTACCGTCCAAATATTATGAGACTGGTAAAATAATGCAATTGGGAAAAATTTGGAAGTGATTTTTTATGGTGTTGATGTTGGCATGAACCGCCAGCGAGAGGAAGCCAATTCCCGGTCCACATTTGTTTATAAAACAAATGCAGAGTTAGATACAATGTCAGTAGAAGATATTTTGGAGTATGCAAAATTTTGCCAGGATGGTTGGAAGAAGGTCATTCAGAATGATGACCTGAACCACAAATTGATATGTGTTATAGTTAGGAAATTTTTGATGCATTTTATGATAGTTTATTTCTAATTCTAGATTTAGATATCATTGTATCTATAAAAATAATTGAGTTGTTATTGCCATTAATTGCAGTTTGGATATATGTTAACTAAATCTCTAGTATGTAGGGGACTTGATTCAACAAGTTTAAATTTGGATGGTTTGAATTAGGTATGTGTTTTCTAATAGTTGTTCAATCTCCACTCGTTTGAATAAGAGATCAAAAACATTTATAATTTTGTATAAATGTGAACACATTGAATCCTAGATTTAATTCTTAGTTGTGTTGTTCACAGATCCCTATTCCATCTCCTACTACTTGGCCAGGCTTGTCTCAATTCTCATTGGGAGAGTTTGAAGAGGGTGAGAGTTCACATGTATCATTTAATGTCTTAAAATCATTTAAATTTAATGTGTTATAATCATTTAAATTTAATTTTTCAAATTTTCAAATTTTAAATGTGTTATATAGGTTAATGTGGAGAAGAGAGTACCCGAGAGTGTGCTTGGGAGGGAGATTGGGATTGAGGAGGAAGCGGAGGAAGAACCCATATTTGGGAAGGATGAATTCATTCAGGGTGATTTATAAATGTATGTTTTTGACTTTTATCAAATTTTTGTTTTCTCAAATTTTTAGTTTAGCCTTTCCTATTCAATGCTTTGATCAATTATTTTGAAATATATAAAACCCCTAGATAAGTTTATCGTTGTCTTAAATGATGTACATTCAAATTTATTTAAGGTTAGATCATGATGAAGACCTCATTTTGAACTTGAACATTTGAATATTTGAGAACAAAATCTATCCCACATCAGAAAAGATAAAGTTTCTAAATTTTATTCGATTGCATTCCTTGCTTTCTTGTTCAAGAATGACGTAGTATGGACATTTGTGTTTTCTACATACAACAAAGTGAATTCTTTCTTGCCAGGATATTGTCAAACTCTTAACTAAATTGGTTACTAATCACAAAAACCAACATTCAATTAGATTTACAAATAAGCTCACACATATTGTATATGTTAGCTAACTCACACATAATTTCAAAGAGCATTTCATTATATCTAATATGAATACATCCCATTTAAATGGTTTTTGAAGAATGACTTAATATACATGTGCAGATTTGTGTTTTCTTCATGTACATGCAAGATTATATGAGAACATCTATTCCACCGCAGAAAGAGGAGATAAGTATTTTCCGGAAGAATGGTTTTTAAAATGGAGATTTGTGAATTTTTTTAGATAATAAGTAGTTTTTTGGAATAATGACTTAATATGAATATTTATGAGTCCTTTAGTTTGAAAGGGCATTGTGGAATTTCATTATATGATCACTACAGAAGAAGAGAGAAGTATTTAACTATTAAGGAGATTAGTATTTTATTGTTGTGTAAATATGATCAAATAACATCACCTGGGATGAGAATTTCTAAAGGATTTGGGACCTTATCCACAAAGATAATTTCACCTGAAGGATTTTGAACTTTATCCACAAGGAGATACGTATTTCATGATAAGTATTTCATTGGAAGAATGAATTAATATGAAGATTTGTGATTTTTCTTCATACACAGTTCGATATTTATTTTCATATTATTATCTAATTATAATTCAAAATTTGTTTTACCAAGAACACGATAACATCACCTGGGATGAGAATTTCACCTGAAGGATTTGAGACCTTATCCACAAGGAGAATTTTACCTGAAGGATTTGAGACTTTATCCACAATGAGATAAGTATTTCATTGGAAGAATATCTTAATATGGAGATTTGTAAACTTCTTTCATACACAGTTCTATATTTACTTTCAGATTATTATCTAACTCTAACTCACAATTTTTTTTACCAATAACATAATTTTTCTCTAAAATTTTATTTAAGATTTTAGATAAGATTTACAAATTGTTTAAATCATGTACTCTTAATTGTGGAGTAACTATCTTAAATCTGTTTAACTATGGTTGAATATGTTATTATTTCTTATTGTTTTATTTAATATTTAGTTACAGTATATATGCTAATATGTGTTATTTGTTTTTTTATTATTGCTTTTTATTGTTACAGATGTCTAAATTATATTTGGTGGAAAATATGCTTACAATATATTTTGTGGGAAAGAGTATGCTAGAGGATGAGACTGAGCTTTTTTAGTATGTATGTCTTTTGTTTTAATCACAATCTTTGAATTCTATATTATTTCGCATGTTTGAATTGTAAATTTTTAATTTTTGAATTCTGTTTTTTTTACAGGTTTGAATTGCAGGTATGAAGTGATCTATCTTAAAGCAATGACTTATAGTCCAAAATTTTGGAGTTAAATATCTTAGTTTTTGTTATCATCCTAAAATGGATGTGGAACTTATGTATTTTACAGTGTAACTATTCAAACTTTGATTATATATATATATATATATATATATATATATATATATATATATATATATATATATATATATATATATATATTTCATAATTTTTGAATTCAAAATAACAATTTATTGTCTCATATATTTTTTTTAACTGTAACAGTTATGAATTTTATTTATTTGAAAAAGATAGGAGGGGTCTTTGCCTAGGCAGCCCCATTTACAAAGAAGATAGCCAGCGTATTCAACTTCAGTGTTACAATCTTTTCAAGGAATTTGATAATTGTTATCATCATTGATAAGAATCTGCCCTTTCGTGAGGGTGCATCCTTTGTTTGCCATCTGGTCCGCTTCTCCATTCAGATTTCTAAGAATATGGTAGAACTTGTAGGAGGTGAATTCGTGAAGGAGTCTTTTCAATCTGCCCAAAATTTTATTGAGACTAGCATTGTTGAAGAGGTCCTCCGTATTTAATTTTTTTATAAGAAGCTCTGAATCTCCAAAGACTTGGAGGTCTTTATCTCCATTTTCTCTTGCTATTAGGTAGGCTTTGAGAAGGCCAAGAATCTTTGCCTGGTTGTTGGTCTTCTGGCCTAGACCCCAGCAGAAGCAGTCTCTTAAGATCCCATCTGAGGAGTAAATGACCCCTCCAGTGCTAGCGTTGCCGGGATTTCCTTTGGAGGCCCCGTAAAAAAAAATTATGGTGAGGATTTTGGATTTCCACCAGTTTGTGAAGCTATCCTCGGGTTCTCTTATTCTCCACTCCGGATTAGCTGTGTGTGGAGTGAGGAGAAGCTTGCAAGGAGAGGGCTCCAGCGGGCTAAGCCATCTCCTTTCTTCAGGACGAAGCCAAGGATCTTCGTTGAAGTACTGTTGTTGGGCTGTTTCCAAGAGGAGTGCTTTAGCTTTGACTGTAACCTGAAGAGGGGAGCATGTATTTCCATTAAAAATTTGGTCGTTACGAGCCAACCATAGCTTCCAGCAAACGAATTTGGGGATTGCTGTCCAAATGTTTTGCCAGAAGGATTTGGTGGGAATGCCATGAGGATAGATATTGTTCCAAGAGGCGAACAATGCAACAGCTGTGCTCTGAGGGAAGGCTGGAATCTGCAGGTCCAGAAGAGAAAGCCTCCATGCTTCCTTGGTGAAATTGCACTCCAGGAATAAGTGTTGGGTTGTTTCAGGGTTGCTTCTGCATAGCTCGCACCTATGAGGCCCTGCAATATTCCTTTTCTCTAGATTGTCTCCTGTAAGTAGTTTATTTTGCACCAGCATCCAGAAAAAGAAATTCACTTTGGGGAGAGCTAGATTGTCCCAAACTAACTTCCAGAAGGTAGGAGGGTGGCTGTTGTCCTTTGAATTCTGAAGAGATTTGTATCCAGCTGTTGTGGTATAAGTGCCTGACAGTCCCCAGGCCCAGCTATCCCTCATATGGTGATTTTCAGGAGTGGAGCCTTCCAACAATTCAACAAGGATATTTTTTTGTGGTGTTAGCCAATCTGGAATGCCGTTAAGGTCCCAACCGGCCCAATCTCCCCGACAGTCCCACATCGAGAGGTCGTAAAGTCTGTTTTTGCCTGCACGAGTTAGCCATTCTCTGATGTCAGCTATGTCTTGATTCGCCTCCAATGGGTCGCTCCCCATTATTCTATCCTGCCATAGGTAAATGCGCTTACCATTACCTGACACTCTGTACAGAGATTCGTTGAAAAACGTGCTACTTTTGCAACATAGTTTCCAAACTTGCGTGCTGTTGACTGTGGGGTCGAATTGCAGATTTCGATAGGACGAGTTTCGAGCATATTTGGATAGAAGGGTGATGTTGGTCGGATTTTTGGGCTCGTGAGCCATTTGCCAAAGTAATTTACCTCCCATCGCTAGATTGACAAGGGAGGGATCTTGGATTTGGAGGCCCCCCTCTGCTATCGGTCGTCGGACCAGGTCCCAGTTTGCTAAATGCATTTTATTTTCATTTCCTTTCCCACCTTGCCAGAGAAAATCCCTTAATATTTTTGAAATCTTATCCATAACGTTTCTGGGAGCAAATAAGAATGCAGACTGATAAATTGGGAGCATGGCCAGCTGTGACTTAATTAAAATGACTTTTCCTACGTTGGTTAACCAACAACCGCCCAATGCTGCAATCTTTGTTTTGATTTTACAAATGATGTCCGACCAAAGCGACCTTTTGTTGGCTCCATTTGTTATAGGGAGGCCGAGATATTTTATCCGATCCCAGCTGACATGTCCTCTAAATCCCAGGATGTTCATGATATTATTGAGCTCTTGTTGTCCTGTGTTCTAATTGTAGATTTCACTCTTTCTCTTGTTGATAAGGGTGCCAGAGACTCTGCAGTAGCTTTTTAGGACCGAATCAAAGACTTTGGCTATTCTGGGGGACGCACCTCCGAGGAGCAGTGAGTCATCTACAAAGAGAGCATGATTCAGAGGAACGACATCTGAGGAGAATTTTAGAACAGGAAGAGATCCAACTATTCTTTCCGCTGAGAGTTTTCAGCTAAGAGAGTCTGCCATTAAGATATACATGAAGGGAGAGAGGGGGCAGCCCTGCCTGATGCCTCTCCGGGCTTGGAAAAAATTAGTGGGACGACCATTGACAAGGGGGGCAATCCAGGGGTTATCGATGCAAGCATTTATAAGCTGAACAAAATGAGGCGAGAAGCTGAAGGAAAGGAGGACCTTGATGAGGAAAGAACGATTGACTCTATCAAACACGTTTGCCATATCTAATTTAATCAACATACCTTTCTCTTTTCGCTTTTTGCTAGAGTGGAGTTTCTCCTGAACTTGAATGACATTGTTGAGAATGTTTCTGCCTTCCACGAAGCCTCCTTGGGGACTGGAGATCATCCTCTTGAGCATAGGCTTGATCCTGCTTGCTAACAATTTGGCCAGAATTTTATAGGATGAGTTACAAAGTGAAATGGGTCTGAATCTGGCAAATGTTTTTGGATTGGATTCCTTGGGAATTAGTGCTAGATAAGTGGAGTTGATTCCTCCACCAATCTTATCTTTTCTCATAAACCCCTTTATCATTCTTTGAAGGTCTCTTTTGATAATGTTCCAGCAGGCTTTGTAGAAATGTATCATGAATCCGTCTGGGCCCGGAGCCTTATCTGAGCCCATGGACCAGATGAATTTGATAATTTCCTCCTCTGTTACCTCGCTGGTGAGGGCAGCGTTGTCTTCTGGTCTGAATAGGTGAGGAATATTGGCGAGGAATTCTGCAATTTCTCCTTCGGTGGCCTGGGTTCCCTCACTAAACAGGTTTCTGAAGTGACTATCCGCTGCAGCTTTGATTTGGATGGAGCCTTTGCTGACCTGGCCCTCTGTTGTCTTTATTTATGAGATGTGATTCCTTGACAACCGAGCTCTATATTGTCTGTGGAAGAAGGAGGTGTTCTGATCCCCTGCCTTTAACCACAGACTCCTGGACTTGATTCTCCAGTATTCTTCCTCTTTTCGGAGGGATCGGTAAGTTGAGGATTGGACTTTTATTTCTTGTTCCAAAAGTTCCACTATAATCTCTTTGCTTTCCATTTCTGTTTGCAAGGTCTCCAAAGTGTACACTGCTTCTTTCCTTGTGCTGATTGGAGTAGGGGCTGGGTTCTTTATCCACTCCTTTAGCGCTTGTTTTGTGGCCTTCAATTTTTGTTCCCACACGAAGCTTGAGGATCCTGAGAATGATTTGGCCCAGGATTCTTTTACAGTTTTGTAAAAGCCTTCTCTCTCTATCCATAAGGGGCTGAAACAGAAAGGTAGAGGCCCTAGATCTTCTTCATCCTCAAGGAGCAGCTGGATCGGCTTGTGGTCAGAAGTCAACTTGGGTAATTTTTTTTTTTTGATTATCTTTTTGTCCATAATGAGGGAGCCTTGGACCAGAAATCGGTCCAGCCGAGCAGAAATATGCTCTGTCCCTGTTCTATTATTGGACCAAGTGTAGAGGCCGCGAATGGCACTGAAGTCTAAAAGATCCCATTGCTGCTAAAGTTCTTCCACAAAGGTTAGCATTGGGTCTCTACTGTTGGAGCCGCCCCTTTTCTCTTTTGATTTCAGAACTATATTGAGGTCACCTGCTAGGATAATGTTGCTTGGGTTGTGCTGATATAAAAATGCTGAGAGAGAGGCCCAACATTCTCGTTTTTCAGAGTAAATGACAGGGACATAAAGATTAAATAAGGAGAAAGTCAGCTTACTTGCACAATGTGTCAGCTCCGTGAAGATCCAATGTTGGGTTTCATGGGATTTGTTAAGCAAAATGCATCTTCTGTCCAAAGAGTTGCCAGCCCTCCGGAAGAGCCCCTTGAACTTACTTCTTTGCCAACACTCTTCTTCCACTTTGATTTGCTGATGTCTAGAAGCATTCGGTCTTCTATCTTTGTCTCTTGGAGCATGAGGATATCTGAAGGTTCTATTTTCTGGAGGTCCATGACTGCTTCAGCTTTGGAGGCGTTCCCTAGTCCTCTGCAATTYCAAGAGGTGAGCTTCATGTTTTACTTAAGAGGGGGGAGAATGGCCTCCCTTTGTAGGCCTTGATCTGGTGTTTCTGCCGATGGACATTTCTATGGTGGATTGACTTCCTTGTACTTTGAGTCTCTCTGCTTCCTCTTCCCTTAATTCTTTGCGGGATTTCCTGCCTACTCTTTTGGAGGGACGCTCAAAGGTTTCATCCTCTAAAGAACTTGCGCTATCCACTTGTTTTTTCCTTGTTATTTCAGCATAAGAAGGGTTGGGAGGGATGCCTTGAGTGGCCTCTACCTGTATAGCTGCTCCCCCTTCTTTATTGAGTGGAGGGGCTTCTATTTGTACCTGATTTTCCTGAGTTGCTCCTGCTGGGTTGTTCTGAGTGTTTTCTAATTCCTTCGGTGCTGTGTCCTTTTCTTGATTGTTCTTGGAGCTGCCTGGAGCTCCTGCGGTATGCCTTTTTCCATTTCCCTTTTTTTGATGGGCGTTCTTTTGTACTACTATCCATTGATCCTCGTTTGTATTGTCTGCTTGCTCCTTTTCTTTTTTCTTGCCGTGCTTTGTGAAGTGCCCATGACCATGGCAGTGTCTGCATTTGAAAGGAAGCTTCTCGTAATCCAGTTCCTGGATATGAGTCCACCCAGCAACGCTGAGCTTGATTGCTTCAGGCAAACCCTCTTCTAGATCGACTTCTACGCAGATTCGAGCGCATGAGAACTGATCTTTCCTTGCTGCTTGATCTATGTATTTTCCAAGTGCATTGCCAATGATCTGGAAGGTTTTTTGGTTCCATCAGTGAAGAGGCAGATGAGGGAGACGCACCCACACCGGGACAGTAGAAGGTACATCCTGAGAGGGATCAAATTCGGGAGACCATTTTTTTAAGTACAGGCCTTGTGGACCCATGAAATAAGGGCCGTTTCTGAAGATTAGACTTCTGTCATCCGGGTTTTCGAAGACGAATATGAAGAACCCCTTGCCCACAAAATAACTCTTGACCCCCTCTTTAATCAAGGGTGACCAGTTTCTTTGAGTCCAGTCCTCTACCGTTTTTGGGGACGGCCAGAGGCCCCGTGAACTGGCCTATTAACCCTCTCTCAACGAGGTTCAGAGCAACTTTGCATGTCTCTTCTTCAGGAAGAGCTACCGTGGGGATCGAGTCTAATTTTTTGATGAACTTCTGTTGGCTAGCCATGAGAGGGTGCTTTGAGGTTGCGGCAATCAATTCTTTGAATGCAGAGATCTCCGGAGGCAGGATGAGAGGAGGGGCAGAGCCCCCGCTGGATTCCATTGGAGAGTCTCTGCTAGAGCTCTACATCTGCGGGGTTTATTGTCTCATATTTGATTTTTCAAAGTTGATGGGAAAAAAATGACAAAGTTAACTATTAATGAACTAATGTTTTGTATATTTTCCTTTTTACAATGCATTAAATAAAGCATCAAACTCTTAAATACATTTATGCTATGTATTAATTTAAATGTTTCATTTTATGTTCACTATGAATTGTCAAAAATATGATTTTATTGACATATCATCAAATAATTTTGGCACAATAATTTTAGCAGATTAATTTTATATTAATGTATATTTTCCTTTTTACAATGCATTAAATTAAACATCAAACTCTTAAATACTTTTTTTCTATGTATTAATTTAAATGTTTCATTTTATGTTCACCATGGATTGTCAAAAATATGATTTTATTGACATATCATCAAATAATTTTAGCAGATTAATTTTATATTAAAAGTATGTATTAATTTAAATGTTTCATTTTATGTTCACTGTAGATCGTCAAAAATATGATTCTATTGACATATCATCAAATAATTTTGGCAGAATAATTTTAGCAGATTAATTTTATTGTATAGCAGATTCTAATTTTATTGTATAGAATAATTGGTTAAGTGCATTAATGTTTATACAATAAAATCTTTAGATAGAAGAGATGTTCAACTCTTTTTGGGTTTGTGTGATAATGATAAAATAAAATGTTCAAAATGATGTGACAATAAAATAAAACCTTAAAATGGAAGAGATGATCAACTCTTCTTTAATTTTATCATGTATTCATTAAAAAATGCTAAAGCTAGAAGATATATTCACCTCAAAGTTCATATACCCTTAATAAAATAAAATCTCAAAATGAAAGAGATGTTTTTAACTTTTCTTTAATTTTGAGAACAATAATTAAAAATATATATATTCAAAATAAAAGAGATGTTCAATTCAACTTTAATTTATATAATGCTCGTAAAATAAAATAAAAATAGGAATAAGTTAAAATTTGAAACAAATATTATTACAATAGAAAATATAAAATATGTTTAACTTTTTTTAAAATTAATGCAATATTATTAAAATAAAATGGAAAAAAATACTATTGAAAAAGGTAAGTGTTCAATGGAAATGGTGTTTAACAATTTTTTAGTTTAAAATAAAATGCTCACAATACAAGAGGTATACAACTCAATTTTGATTGGTGTAATGCTCATAAAATAATTTTGATTGGTGTAATGGTTGAAAACACAGATAAAATATGGTTGAACCATATTTTATCTGTGTTTTTTAAGAATGATCCGGAGTTTTTTATACATACCCTTTTTATAAATATCCTATTTGGAAATATGGTTGAAAATAGTCAAAACAAGTCATTAAATTCTGGAATGTAATTTCAATGAAAAATAAAAAATTATGGAATGTACATGTGCCACTTGTTTAAAAACATTATAATGATATTCCATCTTAAATTATTAGTTCATGATCGACTTTAGACATTTTCCATTTTCTAACCTTTTATTTATTTATTTATTGAACTTCTATTAACTTTATGCACGCTGCACATGCCACATGACTATATTGACAATTTGTGACATCTAATTGGTAGTCTTGAAAGTGAACATGAGTATTGGTTTGATGGGTTTCTTGAAAAAAATATCATTTCAATATAATGGATCCTCTTTCATATATAAAATCGTTATCATCAAAATATTCTAATAGCCTCATCTTTTGTTCCGTGCATCGCATCAAAAAATATATCATGTTTTTAGTGTTGTCTATAGGTGCAACCATGGAAAAAACATATCCTGCAAATAATTGGATATATTGGACAACAAATAGTTCATGTTAGATTATTACACAAGTACATCTACAAGTTATTTGAAAAAATTTAAACATAAAAATTACCTTCTCTAACAAGATCATAAAATCTATCGCCATCAACTGACACTACAGTTTCATTTGATTCCATCTCCTCTGAGCTTGCAAGTGGAATTTTCCCTTTTACATTAAGTTCGGTATGTCTCCAAGCTTTAACATATCCTACATTTTCATTTTCACAAATATCTATGGATTCTATTTCCTCTATGCAAACTGAACAAAAACAAGACTCATTTCTTCTATCAAATGCAAACACATTTTGAAAACGTTTTGTTTTAACTTAATGTATTTTTTGTGTCCCAGGTATTGTACTAGTGTCATATGAGATTAATCTATTTACATGGTGAATTCCAACATACCAAAAAAACCTGCACAAAACAAGAAATTAACTTGAAATCTCTCAAGAAAATGATTGATGTTTGAATATAAATTTGAACACGTTCAAAAAAAAAATCCTGTGTGCATGTGTAACATTTACATAAAGACATACCTGCGCACATCCCTTGATGGATTATATTCATGGCTTAGTGCCATTTTTCACCACTCAAGAACTTGTTCAGTGGATTCAAATCGATTGACATGAGGGTTTAGCTGTTACCTTCAAAGTGCTCGTTTTATACATGCCCCTGCACCATTGTTCTCTCATTTTCCATGACCAGTCACAAAACAATTCCAACAATGTGTAAGGTTTAATTTTTTATGAAGACGACATAACCAATAGAATGATCGTGAAGATTTGAACTAACCTGCACATCCATCTAACCATATCTAATGTCGATCGAATCTGATTTCACGTTCTTTCAATGAATCATAAAATTTATCAAAACAATGTTGTATATAATGTGTGTCGTGTGCTCGATCATCACTTATATAAAAGTGATATTATTTGATAACATGTCGATTTTGATTGGTTCTTTCTATGTTATCAAGAATCCATTGAGCATGTCTATATAGAATGTGGACAAATATCGTGACTTGATCAGAATGATAATATTCGCTCTGTATTTCTTTTTGTGCAGCGAATGTGTAATTCTCTGCAAAATCAACTACAGACAAAATTTTCCCTGGTGAAAACACTTCACGGGATTGTTTGAATTGTAGATATTTCCATTGAGCTCTATGTGAATGCTTGGTGTATTTATAGATTTTTTCCTCAAACGTTTTCAAAAAATCTATCACATAGATTTTGTCTACCTTCAAATCAATCCTTTTGGAAATAACATTTGAAGAATGTGGAGCCGTGTTGTTGATATATTCATATCTCTTCCAATTGACTCTTATATTAGAAAATGATTGATCATTCATATCAATATGATACTTTGAATGAAACAAAC
>ML796385.1:249827-263826 GCA_009831015.1 Picea engelmannii
TCGGATGGCACAGGGTGAAACACCATTGCTCCCTGCTGTCGTTGGCCCCCATAACATTCGACACCAACACTCTCTCATGTTATGGTGGGTCTTACTTTGCGACTATTGCAGTTATTTTTGTCATTTGCCGAAGACCTCTGAACGTGGTAGGGCCACCAATGCCCACATCATCGTCGCTTCTTATTACAACGATCATTGCCTGTTATTCAGAGTATGTTCCTTTGCAGAATTGTCTTCTACCTTTATCATTACCGCCCCCGAGGGCGCTGCAGTTATCTACACCAACACCTCCGTCATCTTTTTTCAGAGTTACATCACACGAGCATGGGGCATGCCCACCTCGTTTGTACACAGTTGTATATTTTTTTTGCACGTCTATCAGAAGGTCGGGATATCGGTTCCTTCTTTCTCCAATGGATCACTCTGAACGGTCCCACTCTTGCTTTCCCTTACAACAACATTCTCAGTAGAAGAAACATTGATGGATTTTGGCTATACGTATGCTCCTAACCTCATCCATCAGGGGGCATCTGTTATCACTGAAATTTCGTCTGCACATGGCGACAAGAAGTCCGCATCATCGAAACAACGATGAAGTCATTCATGGCACTGAATTAATTTCATAGCACTCCAGAAGGGCCAAAAACTATACAAAGTAACCAAAAATTGAAGGGCGCTTTACAGTAGTTTGGTGCGTGCGCGCGCAGGCGCAGGACAAAAACGTGATTTGCGCGCATGCGCGCTCGACGTGCGTCTGTCAGCATACAAACCCGCTCGCATGCTAATACGGTGCATTAATTGAATAGGTCGGCCTCCCAACCGCTTACAGACCGACTCCCAAGTTGATTTGACTCTCAAATCAGAGCCGGATCCGTAAAATCGGCGGGTTAATGACCTAAATAAACCCTAAAAGGGTCCCTATTCACACTTTGAGAAGGCTACGTGACCGTCCGAAGAACTGCTATAAAAGGCCGTGAGGATACACTATTTTGGCAAGGAATTCTAAGCACTGTTATGCTGTTCAGATGGTTTAAGGGCTCATCCTTTAACATCAACCCATTAGCTGCATCACCGAGAGTTCTTTCACTGCTATGCTCAGTTCTTCTCATTTGTAAGGAAAGAAAACTGTGTGAGGGCCCCAAAGAGCCTTCTGTTGGGGGGAGAAGGAACCTCTGGTCTCTTCCTTCAGCGTGCTCCGGTTTCATTAATACACCAGCTTGAAACCATTGGTGACACCTGTGTTTTGTGTCTTGTGTTTTATGTTTGTTGTTTATTTTCGCAGTGTTCTTTTGTTTTCAGTTGATATTAGATTATAGTTTTTTTTGTTTCTCTAACCCTATGCTCCACAGCTGTTCTGCCCTGCCGAACCCAATAGGGTATGCAAGCGCTCTCTATTTGCTCACCTGGTGACCATTTGAATGGGAAAAATCATCTTCTCTTTCACATAGAATTTCAGATATAAAAACACAGAAGTGGAAGGAGGAGGAGAACCTGGCCATAAAGTTTTACCAAAATCCAAAAAAGTATCATAATACAACTCAAATTACACATAATAACGACAACAACAAGAGTCACGAATAATGATGGGTCTAACAAACCATGGTTTTTGTTGCACATATGTATTGATGGAAATTTTAACTTCTTTGTGCTCTTGTTTGAACTTATTGAACAACTCTATTTGTGTCATTGATAGTATATGTTTTTTATGTTCTTCATATTGTTTTCGTGCTATTCTTCATCGCAACACATCCCTTGTATGTGGTGAAACATGTGTTGGCAAATATTTAACAGACAACGTATGCTTGTATACTTGTCATTGATGGCAAGTACAACAGTGAAGATGGCATGAGTACAGAAAGTATATTTAATGGACAACGCATGCTTGTATACTTGTCATTGATGGCAAGTACAACAGTGAAGATGGCATGAGTACATAAAGTATGTAATAGATGGGCATTATGAGAAGACGCTGCAGAGAAGATTCGAATAAGCTCAAAAGAGATAGTGTGGAGGATTGTTGGTATATCATCGATGGCAAGATCAGAGTAAGAGGACAAAGTAAGCTCGGGAGAAGAAGCAACATTTCTGATCGTTGGATCTCATTTACAATTCCCGATGACCGTCAGATCAAGTGTTGATCGAAGCAACATTTATGATTGTTGGATCCCATTTACAATTCCTGATGACCGTCAGATCAAGTGTTGATCTGGACTGTTGATCTGACTCCATTTCGGAGTTTCGCGACTCGCAATTTGGAGAGGCAAGAAACATAACCATCGAAATCGCGATATGCGAAATTGCGATTTAATCGCATCCGTTAGATCAAGGTGTGATCTGGACCATTGATTCGACTCCATTTCGGAGTTTCACGACTCGTGACTTGGAGAGGCAAGAAATATAACCACCGAAATCACGATATATGAAATCTCTATTTAATCGCAGTCGTCAAATCAAGGTGTGATCTGGATCGTTGACCTGACTCCATTTCAGAGTTTCGTGACTCACGATTTGGAGAGGCAAGAAACATAACCATCGAAATCGCGATATGCAAAATCATGATTTAATCGCAGCCATCAAATTAAGATCATATCTGGATCGTCGAATCATAGGACAAGTCACTGACTTGGAGTCAATGGAGCATGGTGTGGAAACTTGTGAGATGCGAAATCACGATATGATCTGAGCCATTGAATTAAGATCATATATGGACCATCGAATCATAGGACAAGTTGTTGACTTGGAGTCAACAGAGAATGGTGTGGAAACTCGTGAGGTTTGAGATTTTGATAAGATCTGGACCGTCGAATCTATGGAGACTTCAACTGTCGATTAGACTCAGTGAAGTTTGTAAACTCGTGAAATATGAAGTGCCTTTTGGCACAGCCTATGGTCACCGCCAGTGGTCATGAGAAGGGAAGGAGTTAGTTCAGATAAGCTCCATTTTAGGGTTTTAGGGATCGCAACTTGGAGAGTCGAGATGCCTCATCTCCAGATTCACGAAATGCAAATTCACAAAAAGCACTTTATGCATAAGCACTTGGTCATGGCCTTGATCATATTGAGGAAGGAGCTAGCGAAGAAAAGCTCTGTATCGGAGTTTCGGAGATCACGATATGAAGTGTCGAGACACTTGACCACAAGAATGCCGAAATGCCGAAACCCGATTTAAAGGCAAGATTAATAAATTTCATCCAATAGTACAGATAAAATTGAATATGATCGGAGGGCTACTGTTCTCACTCACAATTAATTTATCAGTTACAAATCTATTAGCGAAACTGATTCATGATTCCTGATCAGTTGGCGTTTCAGTTGCTTAGACGGTTTTTTTCTTTTGCCTCAAAATATTCCAAGGGTAATTGCTGTGGGAGTGGTGTATAAAATAAAAAGATACAGACTGTACACGGTTGGTAGTTCTAGACGAAAAATGAATAAAACTTTAAGAAAGAGAAAATCACAGGATGCGCAGTGTGAGACTGAAAATATGCGTACTATGAGATAAAAATCAGAGAAGAGTAACATATGAGGACAAGACTTGAAGCAGAGCAAAATGACAGAACAAGTTGAAGCATAGCAGAATTGCAGAACAGAAAAAGGAAAAGAAGAATTGCAAAATAGTTAGAAGAAGACCAGATTTACAGAATAGAGAAGAAGTGGTAAGAATCGATTTATCTATGTAGTTGGTTGTTTTTATTATTCATTTACATTCCAGGGTGGTTGGGAGGTGCTAGGGATGACTGTTGTCCTCAGAGGTTCAAGTGGGAGCTTGAACATAGGGAGTTGTAGCTTCCATCTAGTTGCAGCCAGAGAAACTAGGGTGGCAGGGTGGTGCAAGGGAGAACAAGTGTTCTCTGTTATACAGGTTGGAGCCCGTGTAACTGGAAGTTGGTGCTTCCATCCAGTTAGTGTTGGAACATTAGGGGAGTTGGTGCTTCCTTATAGTGGGTGTTAGAGAAACAAGAGAGTTGGTACTCTCAAACAAGTTGCAACTTGTAAAATAGAGGTAGCAACCTCACATTGAGTTGGTGCTCAATTATAGATGATGTACAGAACTTAAAAGACTGCTTATCATTTCGAAGAAGGAGAGGTTTTCTCCCTTTATGGGTTTCCTCGTGAAAATCTATCTCTGTGTATACCTTATGTGTGACTGATGCTCATTAATTTTATTGTTCATATGCTATATAATGTTGACGATCACTTGAAGAAAGATTAAGAATGTATTAATAGACTTAAAATTGTTTAAGCATAATAACAATTGATTCACCCCCCCTCCCCTCTCAGTTGTCTTAGTAAATTCAACAATTGGTATTAGAGTGGGTTCCTTTTATTCAAAGGTTGATTTGTAAGCTTAAACATGACAAGTCATGAAGGGACTTCAGCCTCTAAGCCCCCTCTGTTTGATGGAACAAATTTTTCCTTCTGGAAGATTAGAATGAGAACATACTTAATGGCCTTGGGTGCTGATGTTTGGGATGTAGTAGAGATTGGATATACAAAGCCTGTTTTGCTAGCCTCCAAAGACGATAAGTTAGAGTTTAGTTTTAATGCTAAGGGAATGAATGCTATCTTGAATGGACTTGCCGAAGCTGAGTTTGTAAAGGTGATGCATCTTGAAACTGCCAAAGCAATGTGGGATAAACTTATTAGCAGTTATGAAGGAAATGAGAAAGTAAAAGATGCCAAACTTCAAACATATAGATTGAAATTTGAACGACTAAAGATGAATGAAAATGAAACAATTAACAAGTATTTTTTAAGAGTTGAAGAACTTGTGAATGCCATGAAGGGTCTTGGTGAGAAGTTTGACGAATCACTCTTAGTTCAGAAGATTTTATGATCACTGCCTGATAAATTTAATTCAAAAGTCTCTGCAATAGAAGAACTAAGTGATCTTAAAACTCTGTCCATTGATCAACTCCTAGGAACTCTAACTGCATATGAAATGAGAATTAACAAAGATAAATCCATTACTAAAGAAGCATCTTTTAAAGCAGACAAGAATAGTGATTCAGAATTAGATGATATTGAGGCAAAATTTGTGAGAAGGTTAAAGAAAGGATTAGGAAAATATCAAGGGAAGTTACCCTTCAAATGATTTAACTGTGGTAAGATAGGTCATTTTGCATCTAAGTGTCCCCATCAGAAAAAGGACCAGAACTCTGATGATGAAAAGAAATACAAATACAATAAATATAATAAGAAGAAAAGTTTGGTTGCAAATAATGACAATGCCTCAAAAGACACCGATAGTGACTCTTCCTGTGAAGATAAGACAAATGAATTCATGCTTATGGCCAAAGAGGATTATGCTAATAAAAGCATAGGCAGTGATGATAATGATGAAGAAGCTGTGGTTGATATGGAAGGAGAACTGATTAGTGCACTGAAAGAAATTGACAGATTCAAAATTAAGAAGAGAAAGAAAAAACAATTGTTGATACAGTTCGAGAAAGACAGTAAACAACCTGATGAAGACTTTGCCCTGCTAAAAGTGAAATTAGAAGAGGCAAAGAAAATAGAAGACATATTAAAACAATAGTTGTTAGAGAAGAAAGCCAGTTGTGAAGCCTTAGAAGAAGAGATAGTAAAAACAAGAAATGAAATGGAGAAGTTTAAGGGATTGTATCATCAAAATCTGCCAAGTATTAAAGCCTCAGAAGGATTAATCTCCATTCTAAATCAGCAAAGAAATTCAAAATTGAAAGCTGGATAGGGATATGAAAAATGATCAAGTAGTGATCATCCAAGTAATACAGAATCTATCAAGTTTGTCAAATCCTCAAACATTGACTACAGTCACTCTACAGAAAAAAAGAAGGAAAATCAACCACCAAGAAGGAATGAAAGAAAAAGCACCACAACCAAATTTGTAGATCAAAAATATTATCGACATGAAAGAAATCGACGTCCTCAAAGAAGACAGATTTTTTCAAGGTACAAATATTTTTTCTATGGTTATTGTTTTTTTTGCTCTAATTTTGGTCACAAAGCTATAAACTGCTTTTTAAGATTTAGATATGAACAATCAAGATATTCAATGAATAACTATCTTCCACAACAAAGATTTAGACAACCAAGCAACAAACAATCATAGACTATAAATCATGTGATGACTGGGAGAAGGACACAGGTGAAACACAACAACAATTATAAGCATAACAATCGTTATGATATATTACTCAGTGAACCAGAATGTTACAACTGCCACAATTATGGACATAAAGCTGCAGAATGTCACTTAAAAAATTACAAGTCAGATTTGATCCCCACTACTGAAAATGTCAAAGTTTGGAAGAAGAAAGTAGATGACAAGTGTGGACTAGTGATATCAGTCCAAAGGAAAAATAATCCCTGGTATAATGACAATGGATTCTCCAAACACATGACTGGAGACAAAAGTAAGTTTCTAACTCTAAGTGATAGCAAATCAGGGAATGTAACTTTTGGAAATGATGCACCAAGAAAGATAAAAGGTAAATGAATTGTAGGTTTGAGTAATGGAAAAAGGAAATCTCAATATGTGTTGTTTGTAGAAGGTTTGAAACATAATCTTCTTAGTGTCAGTCAAGTTTGTGACCGAGGGTGTGAAGTTGTTTTTACCTCTAAAGACTGTAGAATAAAATCTGTGGATTCAGGACAACTAGTTGCAAAAGGTATAAGAACAAAAAACAATGTCTATGTATTAAAAGAAGAAAAATAAGAATGTCACTTAAGAAAATATGATGAAAGTTGGTTGTGGCATAGGAGACTTGGTCACCTAAATTTTGATCACATAATCAAACTCAGAAACATTGGGGTAGTAAAAGATCTTCCGAAGATATCAAAGCCATATGAATCTGTTTGTAAACCCTGTTAGATAGGAAAGCTTACTCGCACTCAGTTCAAATCTAAAAACTTTCCTTCAATAGAAAAACCTCTCCAGTTAGTACATATGGATCTATGTGGCCCATCAAGGAAAGAAGGCACAGAAAAAGAAAATTACTTTATGTTGATTATTGATGATTATTCTAGACTAACTTGGGTTACCTTTTTGAAAGAAAAATCTAAAGCATTTGAAAAATTCAAAGTGTTTAAGGCTTTGATTGAGAATCAAACAGGAAAAAGATTAAAGGTAGTAAGGTCTGATAGAGGAGGAGAGTTTAGTTCAGGTAACTTCAAGAAGTTCTGTGATAAACATGGGATCAAAAGAGAGTACACAATTCCAAGGACTCAACAACAAAATGGAGTTGTTGAGAGGCAGAATAGATCAGTACAACAAATGCCAAGATCAATGATGAATGAAAGGAACATACCTCAGAATTATTGGGTGGAAGCAATTCATACAACTGTTCATATCCTTAAAAAAACTCATCTCAGGCCACAAAGTGACAAGACCCCTTATGAACTATGGTTTGGAAGACCTGCTTCAATCAAGCCTTTTAAAGTTTCCGGGAGTAAATGTTATATCAAGAACAATGATGAAAATATTGGCAAATATGATGACCGGGTCGATGAAGGTATCTTTTTGGGTTATGCGGCAAATAGTAAAGGGTACAGATGCTACAATAAGAGACTGCATAAACTAGTTGATTGTATAGATATAAAAGTTGATGAAGAAATCCCAGTCAGAAATGTAAGCAGTGCTGAACCAAGAAAAAAAGATATAGTTGAAGATGAAGATGAACAGATCCAAGGATCAGAAAAGGAAGAATCTGAATCAGATGAAGATACGAATACTCTGAATGACACAAATCAACAGAAAGAAGCAAAATCACCTCTCAGAATTATTAGAAAGAATCATACTAAAAATCAGATAATTGAGGATATAAATAAAGGAGTTAAGACAAGAAGGAAATTGATTAAAGACTTAAAACAATCTCATTTTGCCTTTTTATCTATGAGTGAACCTAAATTTTTTGAGGAAGCTAGCCAGGATGATGATTGGATTAGAGCAATGAATGAAGAGCTTGATCAAACTGAAAAGAACAATACTTGGGAGCTTGTCCCTAGACCTAAAGATAAGAATGTAATAGGTTCCAAATGGGTGTTCAAGAATAAAATGAATGAAAAAGGGCAAGTTGTTAGAAACAAAGCTAGATTGGTCTGTAAAGGATATGCACAAGTTGAAGGTCAAGACTTTGATGAAACTTTTGCACCAGTGGCAAGATTGGAAGCCATCAGAATGTTTCTTGCTTATTCATGTCATAAGAACTTTAAAGTTTATCAAATGGACGTTAAGTCAACATTTCTAAATGGAGATCTAGAAGAAGAAGTATATATGGAGCAACCTGAAGGATTCTCATTGACATAAAATCTTAATCATGTTTGCAAGCTAAAGAAGGCCTTATATGGACTGAAACAAGCACCACAATCTTGGTATTATAGACTGGACAAATTTCTACAAGACAAAGGGTTCAAGAAAGGTACTGTTGACAACAAGCTCTACATTAAGTCTGAAGGTGATAATTTATTAGTTGTTCTGGTTTATGTAGATGATATTATTTTTGGTTGTACTAATGAATCATCTGTCTAGTGGTTTGCTAACTCTATGCAAATAGAGTTTGAGATGTCCATGATAGGAGAACTATCATATTTTCTTGGTTTACAAGTAAAACAGAGTTCTGCAGGAATATTTATCTCTCAAGAAAAATATTTGAAAGAGATGTTAAAGAAATTTCAGATAGAGGATTCCTCTCCTGTTAGTACACCTATGGTGGTTGGTTGCAAGCTGATTAAAGATGATATCTCACCTAATGTTGATCAAAGGACATATCACTCTATGATAGACAATCTTTTGTACATCACATCATCCCGTCCTGATATAATGCAAGCTGTTGGAATGGTAGGTTGTTATCAGTCTGCTCCTAAACAAAGTCATTTGGTAGCTTTAAAAAGGATATTCAAATACTTGAAGGGAACAATGACTTATGGTCTGTGGTATCCTAGAAATCACAATTTCCAGTTAACTGCTTATTTAGATGCAGATTGGGCAAACTATGTTTATGAGAGAAAAAACACCAGTGGAGGAGCATTCTTTCTGGGTGACTCTTTAGTTGCATGGCTTAGTAAAAAGCAAGGATCCATTTCATTATCAACTACAGAGGTAGAATACATTGCTGCTACTACTTGCTGCACACAAATTTTATGTATGATACAAACTCTTGCAGATTTGAAGGTAACTTACATTGATCCCATTCCAATTCAATGTGATAACACCAGTGCCATTAGTGTATCCAAGAATCCTGTTCTTCATTCCAAGACTACACATATTCCAATAAAGTACTATTTTCTCAGAGAACAAGTTACAAACAGAATTGTTCAACTGAATTATATACCTTCTATAGAACATATTGTAGATATATTTACAAAACCATTAGCAACAACCCCTTTTGGATATCTTCATCAAAAGTTGGGGGTTATAATTTCTTGTGTCTAATCTGTCACCTGGTCAGGGGGAGTACTTATTGAATATCTAGTGTATTTCCAAGATGCTCATAGTTGACAGGGGGAGTATGTTTTGCAACAACTTAGAGGGAGCATGTTTCGTTTTTGACATTGATGTCAAAGGGGGAGAAAAGAGTCCACGAGGAGAGTTCGAATGCATCCGAATGCATGTGGGCACTTGTGTTGCCATCAATGCCAAAGGGGGAGAATGTTGGAAAATGTTGAACAGACAGTGCATGCTTGTATACTTGTCATTGATGGCATGTACAACAGTGAAGATGGCATGAGTACAAAAAGTATATTTAACAGACAACACATGCTTGTATACTTTTCATCGATGGCAAGTACAACAGTGAAGATGGCATGAGTACATAAAGTATGTAATAGATGGGCATTATGAGAAGACGCTGCAGAGAAGATTCGAATAAGCTCAAAAGAGATAGTGCAGAGGATTGTTGGCAGATCATCGATGGCAAGATTAGAGTAAGAGAAACAAAGTAAGCTCGGGAGAAGAAGTAACATTTCTTATCGTTGGATCTCATTTACAATTCCTGATGACCGTCAGATCAAGTGTTGATCGAAGCAGCATTTCTGATCATTGGATCCCATTTACAATTCTCGATGATCATCAGATCAAGTGTTGATCTGGACCATTGATCTGACTCCATTTCAGAGTTTCGTGACTCGCGATTTGGAGAGGCAAGAAACATAACCATCGAAATCACGATATGCGAAATCATGATTTAATCGCAGCCATTAGATCAAGGTGTGATCTGGACCGTTGATCCGACTCCATTTCATAGTTTCGTGACTAGCGACTTGGAGAGGCAAGAAATATAACCACCGAAATCGCGATATACAAAATCGCAATTTAATCGCAGCCGTCAGATCAAGGTGTGATCTGGACTGTTGATCCGACTCCATTTCGGAGTTTTGCAACTCGCGATTTGGAGAGGCAAGAAACATAACCATCGAAATCACGATTTAATCTCAGCCATCAAATTAAGATCAGATCTGGACCGTCAAATCATAGGACAAGTCGCTGACTTGGAGTCAACGGAGCATGGTGTGGAAACTCGCGAGATGCGAAATTGCGATATGATCTGAGCCATTCAATTAAGATCAGATCTAGACTTTCGAATCATAGGACAAGTCGTTGACTTGGTGTCAACTGAGCATGGTGTGGAAACTCGCGAGGTGCGAGATCACGATAAGATATGGACCGTCAGATCTATGGAGACTTCAAGCATCGATCAGACTCAATGAAGTTTGTAAAATCGAAAAATATGAAGCAACTTTTGGCACGACCTATGGTCACCGCTGGTGGTCACGAGAAGGGAAGGAGTCAATTCAGATAATCTCCATTTTGGGGTTTCAGGGATCACGACTTGGAGAGTCGAGATGCCTCATCTCTAGATTCACAAAAAGCGAATTCACGAAAAGCACTTTATGCATAAGTGGTTGGTCATGGCCTTGATCATATTGAGAAAGGAGCTAGCGAAGAAAAGCTCTGTATCGGAGTTTTGGAGATCACGATATGAAGTGTCGAGACACTTGGCCACAGGAATGCTGAAATGATGAAACCCGATTTAAAGGCAAGATTAATAAATTTCATCCAACAGTGTAGATAAATTTGAATATGATCAAAGGGCTATTGTTCTCTCTCACAGTTAATTTATCAGTTACGAATCTGTCAGTGAAACTAATTCATGATTCCTGATCGGTTGGCGTTTCATTTTCTTAGACAATTTTTTTCTTTTGCCTCTGAAGATTCTAAGGGTAACTGCTGTGGGAGTGGTGTATAAAATAAAAATATACAGAGTGTATGCGGTTGGTAGTCCTGGATGAAAAATGAATAAAACTGTAAGAAAGGGAAAATCATAGGATGCACAGTGTGAGACTAAAAATATGCACAGTGTGATATAAAACTCAGAGAAGAGTAACAAATGAGGAAAAGACTTGAAGCAGAGCAGAATGACAAAACAAGTTGAAGCAGAGCAGAATTGTAGAACAGACAAAGGAAGAGAAGAATTGCAGAACAGTTAGAAGAAGACCAGATTTACAGAACAAAGAAGAAGTGGTAAGAATCGATTTATATGTGTAGTTGGTTGTTTTTATTATTCATTTACATTCCAGGGTGGTTGGGAGGTTCTAGGGAGGACTGTTTTCCTCAGAGGTTGAAGTGGGAGCTTGAACACAGAGTGTTGTAGCTTCCATCTGGTTGCAGCTAGAGAAACCAGGGTGGCAGGGTGGCGCAAGGGAGAACAAGTGTTCTCTGTTTTACAGGTTGGAGCCTATGTAACTGGAAGTTGGTGCTTCCATCCAGTTGGTGCTAGAACATTAGGGGATTTGGTGCTTCCTTCTAGTGGGTGCTAGAGAAACAAGAGAGTTGGTGCTCTCAAACAAGTTGCATCTTGTAAAATAGAGGTAGCAGCCTCACATTGAGTTGGTGCTCAATTATAGATGATGTATAGAACTTAAAAGACTGCCTATCATTTCAAAGAAGAAGAGGTTTTCTCCCTTTATGGGTTTCCTCGTGAAAAATTGTCTCTGTGTATACCTTATGTGTGACTGATGCTCATTACTTTTATTGTTCATACGCTGTATAATGTTGATGATCACTTGAAGAAAGATTAAGAATGTATTAATAGACTTAAAATTGTTTAAGAATAATAACAACTGATTCACCCCCCCCTCTCAGTTGTCTTAGTAATTTCAACAACACGAGATTCTTCCAACCAACAATTACGTGCCAATTCTTTAACATTTTCAGCAAGTCTATCTTTGTAGGGTTGTCTAGAAATCTATTGGATTACTAAGAGGGGGGGTGAATCAGTAATAGCGTAATTATAATCCTTTTTCTTCAAATGTTATATCAATGTATAATTATTATCCAATAATGAGTAGTAAGAAATAAAAAATCACACACATACACAGTACACCAGTGTTTTACGTGGAAACCCAAATCGGGAGAAAACCACAGAATGCTTTTTATTATATGTATTGAAGAATTACATTCATTGGAAGCACCAACTTTCTTTGTTTTTCAGCTACAACTGGAAAGAGGCTCCAACCCACTAGTTTCTTAGGTTAGAAACTGAGGGAATATCCAACTCCCCAATTCTCTGGCTACAACCAGAAGAAGGCTACAACCCTCTATGTTCTTCGGCTACAACCATAAGGTGGCTACAACCACCTGTCCTTGCCCCGTCCTGCCACCCTGAAGTAGAAGTAGAGTGATGGAACCACTGTCACACTATCACTGTGAGATATACCGCTGTAAACTTGTACCAATAAATATGAACAATGTATCAACCATGCATCAACCTATACCTCAACCTGTAATCAACCTGTACCATAAACAAGTACATCAACCATGCATCAACCTGTACCAAACAACCTGTAATAAACCTGTACCATAAACAAGTGCATCCAATCATGTACCAAGTATGTACCAATCATGTGTCAACTACTCATCAACTATGACTCATCAATATGTACCAACATCATCAACTATACACCTCATGTATGTGCCAACTCATCAACTACTTGTCTCAACCATGTACTCAACATTTACATCAACCAAAAACCCTCATCAATTTCATCATCCAAATATGATTTGTAGATCTATAATAGACCTTCTTTATATGATCACATTCCTACAAACCTTCCTTAACTTTAACAACAAGAGACTAACATTTTCATAAAACTTTTCTTTAGTCTCACATGCCTAGTTTTGGATTAGTCAACAACCCTAACTTGAAGTAATCATAAATTTGAACCTGCAATGTATAAAGATATGAAACTGATACACATTTTTCTTCAATGTGTTTTGTGCAATTCCTCCAGGTTTCACTACTTGGAACCTCTCATAAAATGAGTTATAGCAAAAATGGCATACCTTGCTGAATTCTGGCTTATTCTAGAAAGTGACCTTGTAAAGCGTGCTTAACAAAAATTATTCATTGAATTGATTTGAAACTGTAACAAAAAATAATACAGACTATAAACTAACCAATACATTTTGTCTCACTGAATTTGGATCTGTTATGAAGAAGTTATGACGTTTTTACCTGAAACACTTGTTTTTGACTAGTTTTAGGACTAGCCACAAACCTTATTTTCCACGGAGTGTAACTCCAAAAATACAAAGACCCACAAGATGAATTTTTTACCACAGATACTTGGTTATGTTTTCCCAATGGCAGAGAAATTTAATGGTCTGAATCATTATAGAAATACATTTATAGTGAAAATGGTTAGATGACCTGTAAATAACATACCTTAGAAAGCACCATCAAAAGAATTTATCCTTCCTTGCATTTCAGCCTTCTTTTCTTCACTTTCCCTCAGAAATTCAGCTTAGATATCCTTGGTTACCTCAGAAACCTATATATATTCAATATGATCAAGTGTGATTAAAATGAGAGAGTCTTGCCTCTTATTTATACTCTCAAAGTAGCTTCCTTAAAAACATCTTCTAGGTCACTTGGCTCACTTTCCTTATTTTAGGGTTAACCCACTTCTAATTTCTCCATTAAATTTATTATTGAAATAATTTATTTTGTATTCACTT
>ML796385.1:263922-274904 GCA_009831015.1 Picea engelmannii
ACCTTTTAAAATCTCTTAAACCACTTTGACTACTTTGACCTTTTGGGGCTTCTAGATGACATATGAGGGTCCTCCAACTTCATAAGGCCATAACTCTCAAACCGTGAGGAGTTATGTGACATTGCACATACCACCATAAATGGAATGACATGTAATATCCATATGGAATAGTATTACCTTCAAATATATAAAAAATCATACTGTTATCCATCAAACAAACTTGGGTCCATTACCGAAACCTGGGTTCTCCAACTTCACATGGTCATAACTCTCTAATCGTGAGGATTTATGTGACGTTCTACATACCACGGGAAATGGAATGACAAGCACTATATATGTGTTGTGCCTAGGTGATTGAATTGTGTGCCCCAGGTGGGCGTTCCCCTAGGTGGTCTCCTTGGCCCAAGAAACGAATAGTATGAAGAGATCAAAGCTCAGAAGGGAAAGCACAGTACAAAAACATGATCAGGATCAAAATCCTTGATCATGGATCTTCTTCGAGAGTCTTCATGACCTTTGGATAAAATTAAGTGAAGAATAGGATAAACGGGGCACAAGGTTTGAGAATTCGATTATGTGAATCTTCGTCAGCTGTCAGATCAAATTAAGTGGACGGATAGGATAAGAAAATACAGAGAGCCGTTGGATTTAATACAAGGAAAATTTGCATCGTATATAGATCGATCTGTTGATCTAAGATCTTGATCAAACGAGCATCATTCGTTTCGGGTCTAAATATGTGAGGAGGTTACGCTCCGAAAAAATCTCACTTCAAGATATTTCAATTTGAGATTTGAAATCCCCGAAGCCCGGAGAGCCGGAGAGCCGGAGTAAATTTGAACTCTCATATCCAGAGGGATACGTGGTGACGGATCATGAGCTCTATAGAAATCACTTCAAGATTTTCAATTTGCGATTTGTAATTCCCGAAGCCCGGAGAGCCAGAGAGCCAAAATAAATTCTCGACCGCCTGATCATAAAAAATGTAAGCAGTGTTGAACCAAGAACAAAAGATATAGTTGAAGATGAAGATTAATAGGTCCAAGGATCAGAAAAGGAAGAATCTGAATCAGATGAAGATACGAATACTCAGACTGACACAAATCAGCATAAAGAAGCAAAATCACCTCTCAGAATTATTAGAAAGAATCATCCTGAAAATCAGATAATTGGGGATATAAATAAAGGAGTTCAGACAAGAAGGGAATTGATTAAAGACTCAAAACAATCTCATGTTGCCTTTTTATCTATGAGTGAACCTAAAATACTTGAGGAAGCTAGCCAGGATGATGAATGGATTAGAGCAATGAATGAAGAGCTTGATCAAATTGAAAAGAACAATACTTGGGATCTTGTCCCTAGACCTGAAGATAAGAATGTAATAGGTTCCAAATGGGTGTTCAAGAATAAAATGAATGAAAAAGGGCAAGTTGTTAGAAACAAAGCCAGATTGGTCTGCAAGGATATGCACAAGTTGAAGGTCCGGACTTTGATGAAACTTTTTCACCAATGGCAAGATTGGAAGCCATCAGAATGTTTCTTGCTTATTCATATCATAAGAACTTTAAAGTTTATCAGATGGACGTTAAGTCAACATTTCTAAATGGAGATCTACAAGAAGAAGTATATATGGAGCAACATGAAGGATTCTCATTGACAGAAAATCCTAATCATGTTTGCAAGCTAAAGACGGCCTTATATGGACTGAAACAAGGACCACGAGCTTGGTATTATAGACTGGACAAATTTCTACAAGACAAAGGGTTCAAGAAAGGTACTGTTGACAACAATCTCTACATTAAGTCTGAAGGTGATAATTTACTAGTTGTTCTGGTTTATGTAGATGATATTATTTTTGGTTGTACTAATGAATCATCTGTCCAGTGGTTTGCTAACTCTATGCAAACCGAGTTTGAGATGTCCATGATAGGATAACTATCATATTTTCTTGGTTTACAAGTAAAACAAAGTTCTGCAGGAATATTTATCTCTCAAGAAAAATATTTGAAAGAGATGTTAAAGAAATTTTAGATAGAGGATTCCTCTCCTGTTAGTACACCTATGGTGGTTGGTTGCAAGCTGAGTAAAGATGATATCTCACCTGATGTTGATCAAAGAACATATCACTCTATGATAGACAGTCTTCTGTACATCACAACATCCCGTCCTGATATAATGCAAGTTGTTGGAATGGTAGGTCGTTATCAGTATGCTCCTAGACAAAGTCATTTGGTAGCTATAAAAAGGATATTCAAATACTTGAAGGGAGCAATGACTTATGGTTTGTGGTATCCTAGAAATCAGAATTTCTAGTTAACTGCTTATTCATATGTAGATTGGGCAAACGGTGTTGATGAGAGAAAAAGCACCAGTGGAGGAGCATTCTTTCTGGGTGACTTATTAGTTGCATGGCTTAGTAAAAAGAAAGGATCCATTTCATTATCAACTACAGAGGAAGAATACATTGTTGCTACTACTTGCTGCACACAAATTTTATGGATGATACAAACTCTTGCAGATTTGAAGGTAACTTACACTAATCCCATTCCAATTCACTATGATAACACCAGTGCCATTAGTGTCTCCAAGAATCATGTTCTTCATTCCAAGACTAAGCATATTCCAATAAAGTACCATTTTCTAAGAGAACAAGTTACAAATAGAATTTTTCAACTGAATTATATACCTTCTACATAACAGATTGTAGATATATTTACAAAACCATTAGAAACAACCCCTTTTGGATATCTTCGTCAAAAGTTGGGGGTTATAATTTCTTGTGTCTAATCTGTCACCTGGTCAGGGGGAGTACTTATTGAGTATCTGGTCTATTTCCAAGATGCTCATAGTTGACATGGGGAGTATGTTTTGCAACATCTTAGGGGGGGCATGTTTCTTCTTTGAAATTGATGTCAAAGGGGGAGAAAAGAGTCCGCGAGGAGAGTCTGAATGCATCCGAATGCATGTGGGTGCTTGTGTTTCCATCAATGCCAAAGGGGGATAATGTTGGCAAATATTTAACAGACAGTGCATGCTTGTATACTTGTCATTGATGGCATGTACAACAGTGAATATGGCATGAGTACATAAAGTATATTTAACATACAACACATGCTCTTATACTTGTCATTGATGGAAAGTACAACAGTGAAGATGGCATGAATACAGAAAGTATGCAATAGATGGGCATTATGAGAAGATGCTGTAGAGAAGATTCGAATAAGCTCAGAAGAGATAGTGCAAAGGATTGTTGAAAGATCATCGATGGCAAGATCAGAGTAAGAAGAACAAAGTAAGCTCGGGAGAAGAAGAAACATTTCTGATCATTGGATCTCATTTACAATTCTTGATGACCGTCATATCAAGTATTGATCGAAGCAGCATTTCTGATCATTGGATCCCATTTAAAATTCCCAATGACTGTCAGATCAAGTGTTTATTTGGACCATTGATTTGACTCCATTTTGGAGTTTCGCGACTCGCAATTTGGAGAGGAAAGAAACATAACCATTGAAATCGCGATATGAGAAATCGTGATTTAATCACAGCCATTAGATCAAGGTGTGATATGGACCATTGATCCGACTCCATTTCAGAGTTTTGTGACTCGCAACTTGGAGAGGCAAGAAATATAACCACTGAAATCGCGATATACAAAATCACAATTTAATCGCAGCTGTCAGATCAATGTGTGATCTGGACTGTTGATCCGACTCCATTTCGGAGTTTTGCGACTCGCAATTTGGAGAGTCAAGAAACATAACCATCGAAATCATTATTTAATCGCAGCCGTCAAATTAAGATCAGATCTGGACTGTCGAATCATAGGACAAGTCGCTGACTTGGAGTCAACGGAGCATGGTGTGGAAACTCGCGATATGCGAAATCGCGATATGATCTGAGCCATTGAATTAAGATCAGATCTAGACCATTGAATCATAGGACAAGTCACTAACTTGGAGTCAAATGAGCATGGTGTGAAAACTCGCGAGGTGCGAGATCGCGATAAGATCTGGACCGTCGGATCTATGGAGACTTCAACTGTCGATCAGACTCAATGAAGTTTGTAAACTCGTGAAATATGAAGCACCTTTTGGCACAGCCTATGGTCACCGTTGGTGGTCACAAGAAGGGAAGGATTCAGTTCAGATAAGCTCCATTTTGGGGTTTCAGGGATCGCGATTTGGAGAGTCAAGATGCCTCATCTCTAGATTCACGAAATGTGAATTCGCGAAAAGCACTTTATGCATAAGTGGTTGGTCATGGACTTGATCATATTGAGGAAGGAGCTAGTGAAGAAAAGCTCTGTATCGGAGTTTTGGAGATCACGATATGAAGTGTCGAGACACTTGGCCACAGGAATGCCAAAATTCTGAAACCCAATTTAAAGGTAAGATTAATAAATTTCATCCAATATTGTAGATAAAATTGAATATGATCAAAGGGCTACTGTTCTCGCTCATAGTTAATTTATCAGTTACGAATCTGTTAGTGAAACTGATTCATGATTCCCGATCGGTTGGCGTTTCAATTGCTTAGACAATTTTTTTCTTTTGCCTCAAAATATTCCAAGGGTAACTGCTGTGGGAGTGGTGTATAAAAGAAAAATATACAGACTGTACATGGTTGGTAGTTCTAGATGAAAAATGAATAAAACTGTAAGAAAGGGAAAATCACAGGATACACAGTGTGAGACTGAAAATATGCACAGTGTGAGATAAAACTCATAGAAGAGTAACAGATGAGGAAAAGACTTGAAGCAGAGAAGAATGACAGAACAAGTTGAAGCAGAGAAGAATTGCAGAACAGACAAAGGAAGAGAAGAATTGCAGAACAGTTATAAGAAAACCATATTACAAAACAGAGAAGAAGTTGTAAGAATCGATTTATCTGTGTAGTTGGTTGTTTATATTATTCATTTACATTCCGGGGTGGTTGGGAGGTACTAGGGAGGACTGTTGTCCTCAGAGGTTCAAGTGGGAGCTTGAACACAGGGAGTTGTAGCTTCCATCTGGTTGCAACCAGAGAAACCAGGGTGGCAGGGTGGTGCAAGGGAGAACAAGTGTTAACACAAGTGTTAACCTGTAATCAACCTGTACCATAAACAAGTGCATCAACCATGCATCAACCTGTACCATAAACAAGTGCATCAACCATGCATCAACCTGTACCAAACAACCTGTAATAAAACTGTACCATAAACAAGTGCATCTAATCATGTACCAAGTATGTACCAATCATGTGTCAACTACTCATCAACTATGACTCATCAATATGTACCAACATCATCAACTATACACCTCATGTATGTGCCAACTCATCAACTACTTGTCTCAACCGTGTACTCAACATGTACATCAACCAAAAACCCTCATCAATTTCATCATCCAAATATGATTTGTAGCTCTATAATAGACCTATTTTATATGATCACATTCCTGCAAACCTTCCTTAACTTTAACAACAAGAGACTAACATTTTCATAAAACTTTTCTTTAGTCTCACATGCCTAGTTTTGGATTAGTCAACAACCCCCTAACTTGAAGTAATCATAACTTTGAACCTACAATGTATAAATATATGAAGCGGATACACATTTTGTTTCAGTGTGTTTTATGCAATTCCTCCAGGTTTCACTACTTGGAACCTCTCATAAAAGGAGTTATAGCAAAAATGACATACCTTGCTAAATTCTGGCTTATTCTAGAAAGTGACCTTGTAGAGCGTGCTCCACAAAAACTATTCATTAAAATGATTTGAAACTATTACAAAGAATACTATAGAATATAACCTAACCAACACATTTTGTCTCACTGAATTTGGATCTGTTATGAATAAGTTATGACGTTTTTACCCAAAACACCTGTTTTTGACTAGTTTCAGGACTAGCCACAAACCCTATTTTCCACGGATTGTAACTCCAAAAATACAAAGACCCACAAGATGATTTTTTTACCACAGATACTTGGGTATGTTTTCTCAATGTTATAGAAATTTAACAGTCTGAATCATTATAGAAATACATTTATAGAGAAAATGGTTAGATGACCTGTAAATAACATACTTTAGAAAGCACCATCAAAAGAATTTATCCTTCCTTGCATTGCAGCCTTCTTTTCTTCACCTTCCCTCAGAAATTCAGCTTAGATTTCCTTGGTTACCTCATAAACCTATAGATATTCAATATGATCAAGTGTTATTAAAATGAGAGAGCCTTGCCTCTTATTTATACTCTCAAAGTAGCTTCCTTAAAAACATCTTCTAGGTCACATGGCTCACTTTCCTTATTTTAGGGTTAACCCACTTCTAATTTCTCCATTAAATTTATTATTGAAATAATTTATTTTGTATTCACTTTGAATTATAATACACTCATCACTTCACTTTATTATTTACCTTTTAAAATCTCTTAAANCACTTTGACTACTTTGACCTTTTGGGGCTTCTAGATGACATATGAGGGTCCTCCAACTTCGTAAGGCCATAACTCTCAAACCGTGAGGAGTTATGTGACATTCCACATACCACCAGAAATGGAATGACATGTAATATCCATATGGAATAGTATTACCTTCAAATATATAAAAAATCATACTGTTATCCATCAAACAAACTTGGGTCCATTACCCAAACCTGGGTTCTCCAACTTCACATGGTCATAACTCTCTAATCGTGAGGAGTTATGTGACGTTATACATACCACCGGAAATAGCATGACAAGCACTATATATGTGTTGTGCCTAGGTGATTGACTTGTGTTCCCCAGGTGGGTGTTCCCCTAGGTGGCCTCCTTGGCCCAAGAAACAAATAGTATGCAGAGATCAAAGCTCAAAAGGGAAAGCACAGTAAAAAAACATGATCAAGATCAAAATCCTTGATCGTGGATCTTATTTGAGAGTCTTCACGACCTTTGGATCAAATTAAGTGAAGGATAGGATAAATGAGGCACAAGGTTTGAGAATTCGATTATCTGAATCTCTGTTAGTTGTCAGATCAAATTAAGTGGAAGGATAGGATAAGAAAATATGGAGAGCCGTTGGATTTAATCCAAGGCAAATTTGCATCGCATATAGATCGATCTGTTGATCTAAAATCTTGATCAAATGAACATCATTTGTTTCGTGTCTAAATATGTGAGGAGTTTACACTCTGAAAAAATCTCAATTCAAGATATTTCAATTTGAGATTTGAAATCCCCGAAGCCCGAAGAGCCGGAGAGCCGGAGAGCCGTAGTAAATTTCAACTGTCATATCTAGAGGGATATGTGGTGATGGATCATGAGCTCTATATAAATCACTTCAAGATTTTTAGTTTGAGATTTGAAATTCCTGAAGCCCGGAGAGCCAGAGAGCCAAAATAAATTCTCGACCGCATGATCATCCGAAGTAGATCTTAGTCGTCAGATCTTCCAAAGAAGATCTCAAGCTTCATATCGTCCAAAGTGAATTTGGTTCTTCTGATCCACAAGAGACGTGGCGTAAATCTGTGGACTCTGGGTAAAGACCCACAGTAAGAATCAAGCATCTGATTCAAGGGCATGTGGCAGACCTCGTCAGCAAGGTCATGTGGTAGACCATGTCAGGAAGGACATGTGGCAGACCTCATCAACAAGGACATGTGGTAGACCATGTCAGCAAGGACATGTGGAAAACCATGTCAGTAAGGACATGTGGAAGACCACACCAACGAGTGATACGTGGCAACCACTAGGCCCGTGCTGGGTAAACAGGTGACGTGTGTAATGTTACGTCACTATGGGAGATTTAGTTCAGGAGTTTCAACACCAATAAATGACAGAACCTCTGAAGTGTCAAAGGCCCAAATTATGAAGGGCCAAAGTGTTGAAGGGCCGAAAGTGTCAAAGGGTCGAAGTCGCGAAGGGTCGAAGTGTCAAAGGGACAAAGAGCCAAAGTCGCGAAGAGCTGAAGTGTTGAAGGACCGAAGTCATGAAGGGACGAAGAGCTGAAGTCATGAAGATTTGAAGTGTTGAAGGACCAAATTCACGTAGGGCCGAAGTTTCGAAGGGCCAAAGAGTTGAAGTCGCGAAGAGCCAAAGTGAACGAGGACCATTGATTTGAGGAGGACACATGGAAGGAATCTGTGGACTCTGGCTAAAAGCATTCTGGGAGAGCGTAAAGGTTGAGAATTGAAATCGCCGAAGCCCGTAGTAGTGAAGGCGATCTCAATCATTGAATCACAAAAGGGGACACATGACCATTGAACTAGTTGAGAGGTAAAATCCCCAAAGTAGAGGCAGAGCCATCGATTAAGGAGGACATGTGTCTGCAAATCATCAACTTCGGAATATTATTGTACGAAAGAAACGAGAGATTGAGAATTGAAAGTCCCGAAGGCCGGACTTGTGGAGGAGATCCTGATCATATATTCAGGGAGACAAGTGTCAATAGATCTTCCACTCTGGAATATTTTCATATGGAGAAAAGCAGGGTTTGAGATTTGAAACTCCTGGATCCTGAATCACGAAATAAATCATAGCCATTGATTTAAGAAGGTTAGATCTGATTCATAAGTTTAGGAGCACCGTCAAGATCATGAGATTGGTGGTCCCATCGCATTGCGGGGATTGAAGGTGTGCTAACTTTAAAATGTTGAAGGTGGGCCACAATCAAAATCACATTTTTAGAGAAAGCATACGTGGAGCTATGTAGTGAATTGTGGGGTGAAAAGTGGATTACCCTCAAACCACCTTTGGTCGCTGATCTAAAAATGAAAATATTTGTATTGTTGTTCAAAGTATTCATTTCCATACAAAATAAATGTGCAAAGTGTTCTTTCATCATGGTTTATAAACTTTTGTGTGAGGGAGTATTGTTTTGATTTACTGTTTAAATATCTTAAATCTATCTAACACATCAAAATAAATTCACCATAAACACACAGCACATGATGAGGCAGTTCACTCCTCCTGGGCTACATCTGCCGGGTCCAAGGCTCCCAATGGGCATGTCTTTGATCTATTCATGCTCAAAATTGTGTTACAATGAGAAAAAGGCCAAAAAACAGGCCAAACCAACTGTGAAAACGAATTCAAAATACAGATAGAAGCTTAAAATGACTTTGTTATCACCTAAAATAGTAAAGGCTGATCCAATGCAGCTCCTTTTACCTCAAGGCCCTGATGGATCCTCAAGCTATTCTGACTTGAAAATGGATGAATGACACCTTTGTTGGCTCTGCAACCTGTTCCATTCACTCCAGAAGGATGAGAATACCCAAAATCGACCAAAAATTTGGGCCAAATGGTTTCCTGTAGAAAACGTTATGCCCAAAACCAATTCTGTCCTCTTTTCCCCAAAAAACTCCACCAAATCTGGAGTAGCGGGAGTTAACATTGCTAAATATGGCAAATGCGCCAAACAAAGTGGACTCCGCCCAAAACTCGCCGAACCATTAGGATGCAAGTTTAATGTTAGGGTCGTGGTCACATCGACTTTGCATAGACCATCGAGTTTTATGGTTGGATAACCACGTTGCAAACCCGTGGCAGTTACCCCCACGTACATATGTGAACGGTGCCAACCGCAACCGTCGGGGCTATGGCCTTGGGTCTGGCTCGAGGTCCTGTGTAAAAGGGGGCTGGTCCCCTTTTTTACCACCCATCTAAACTTGTTTCAAGTTTTTAAAACAAATGTGTTGTTTCCCCTGTAAGCACCACCACTAGCTCGGGCGGTTAGGTCTCGGGGCTGTCCTCCCAACGACCCGTGGTCGAATCCTACCAACTCAAAATTTGTTGCGTGCTCCAATATTTTTTTTTTTTAAATTTGATGCCACGTGGTGGCCTCCGGGCCCACCACATTAAAAAAAAAACATATGTATTTATATATTTTTTTGTTTTATTATTTCATTATATATATATATATATATATATATATATTTTAATGAAATAAGGGATATTCAAACTTGAATATCTTTCACATGCAGATTGGGTTTTGCGTGTCGTTCACGGAAATAGGATCGTATTGATGAGACCTATCCATTCGTTCTGACTTCAACCACTTCTGAGCAATTTCAATTTTGAGCATTTTCTTCACTTAGGACATGATCTCCTGATCACACCTCCCGATTGGGAAGCTTTTGGACCCCAAAAGCCTTCAATTACCTGTTAAGAAGATGAGGGTATATGTCCCTCACCTTTTCCAATTCAATCCACTTTGCCTTGGTTTGCTGCCTTTAAGACCAACCCAAACATAATCAACATTTCCCCTCCTTGAAGTGCATGTCCTTCTGTCAAGAATAGCATCCTCTTTCAACTCATCCAAAAATTTTGGTGAGAAATCTTCTATGGAAGGTAGCTGAATGTCACTTTCATAATCATAAATTAAAGGAGGCGCATACAAACGTAAATTTTCCACATTCATAACGGAATACATTTGCATGTATGAAGGCAAATCTATTTGAAAAGCATTATTTCCAACTTGTTTAAGGAGCTTGAATGGACCATAACAAATAGGCTTAAGCTTTTTACCTTCTCCTTGCATTCTTTCCTTACTAATATGCAGCCATACCTCGTCCCCTTCTTGAAACTTATGATCAATTCTGTGCTTATCATGCCTCTCCTTGTATTTTCCTTGACTTTTTACAAGATGTTCTTGCACTTGCTGATGTATGAGCTGAATTCTTTCAATGAACATGAGAGCTTTGTCAATGTCACTATGACCATCAATGGCTACATCCTTCTCAAGAATAAAATCTAAAGGTGATTTAGGCAAATACCCAAAACAAGTTTCAAAAGGTGAAGTATTTGTAGAAGAGTGCTTGGCCCGGTTGTAAGCATGCTGAATATAATGAAAATGCTCATCCCAAAGCTTGGGATGCTTACTGCAATAACCTCTCAAAAGATGTACAATGGTTCTGTTCACTACTTCTGTTTGGCCATCTGTTTGCGGATGGAAAGCAGTACTCTTTTTCAGCTTGGTGTCCATCATCTTCCATAAATTGGACCAAAAATTCCCCACAAATCT
>ML796385.1:299900-310310 GCA_009831015.1 Picea engelmannii
AAGATGTGATGAAGCATGTCAAAGAATGCACTACATGCCAAGAAAACAAGGATGAGCACACGCACCCTGCAGGACTGTTGCAGCCCCTACCTATTCCAGAGCACAAGTGGGAAAGTATATCCATGGATTTCATCACCAGGTTTTCCAGAGCACAGGGGAAAGATTGAATTTTCATGGTGGTAGACAGGTTGACGAAGTTTGCACACTTTTTTCCCATAGCCACAGACTTCAGTGCAACACAGGTGGCCGAATTATTTTTCAGAGAGGTGTTCAAACTACACGGCCTACCCAAAACCATCATCAGTGACAGGGACAACAGATTCATGAGTATGTTTTGGCAGGAGTTGTTCAGATTAGTGGGTACGAAATTGACTCCTAGTACTAGCTATCACCCTCAGACGGATGGTCAGACTGAGATAGTCAACAAATGGGTGGAAGGTTACCTCAAAAACTATGTAGCAGGACAACATAAATCATGGGTTAGATGGTTACATTTGGGAGAATATTGCTACAACACCACCCAACATATGTCCAATGGCATGTCACCTTTCAGAGCTTTATATAGCTATGATCCTTTATCATTTGTGGAGATTGCATTTGGTGACAGCAGGGCTCTGATGGTACAGGATTGGATACAACAGAGCCAAGACATCCTCAGAGAATTGAAGGATCATTTACAAAGGGCGCAAAACCAACAAAAGGTCTAGGCAGACAAGCACAGAGTTGATCACACCTTTGAGGTTGGTGATTTAGTCTATTTGAGGCTGAAACCATATAGGCAGGCCTCCATTAAAAGAAGCGGAGCGGAGAAACTGCAACCACATTTCTTTGAACCTTACAGAGTCAGTAGGAGGATAGGGGCAGTAGCTTATGAGCTGGAGCTTCCACAGGGTAGCAAGATTCACAACGTCTTCCATGTCTCATGCCTTAAGAAATCCCTCGGTCAACATGTCAGGCCTATTGAGGCATTACCTCCCATGGATGAGGAGGGAAAAATTTTTTTGATTCCAGAGGAGGTGTTAGAAGTCCAAGAGAAGAGGCTCCGAAACTAAAGCATCAAGGAGTATCTGATCAGGTGGAAGGATTTACCCATTGAGGATGCCACTTGGGAGCAAGAGCACGTGGTTAGAGAAGCAGGTTTGGAATTGCTCGAGGACAAAAAATTTCAAGTAGGGGAGACTGTAATGTCCCCCACCTCTTAGAGAGGTGATGAGGAGACTCAGTGGCCTGGGCACCCCCACTAGGTCATAGTCTCACACTGAAGGGGGGAAAGTAAAGAAGTTAAAAGTTATATTTTTAAGTTGACTTAAGAAAGGGAAAGGATAAAGGAGTAATAGATAAATCAACAGAAGAATAGAAGATTAACCCTGGGAGTTAACCTAACTCAACAGATAATTAGAAGGAAAAGTATAAGTAAGAGGTTGGGGTGCACCTATTACTGATTCTGGTTTTGGATTAGCATTGGCTATTTCTCTTGAGCATTCAGTTTGGGGGTTTTGCTGTACAAACCCTTGTGAGCAACTCAGTGGTGAAATATCCACTCACCTTATTCCACAACTTGGTCTCGGGGATGAAAGACTCCTCCACGCCATTCTAGTCTCAACCCATCTCCATCTAGCACTTTAGAAGGGGTAGGAACATCAGTTTGAGGGATTTTCTGGAGGGTTATCATCATTCTACATTTGTCTGCAGATTGGGACGTCTCAGAGCCATAGGGGACATCCTGTGATTCAGTAAAACTCAGATCTAGGGAGATCTACTTGAGATCTGAGCACGAAAATTCTTCCATGGGATTCTCATAGCCCGATCTATATTCTTGGAGAGTTTCAGAGCATTTGGAGGCATCCTTCATCAAGGCCGAACCTGCTAGGGTTTTAGTCATCTAGTGGGGCGCACCATTCAGTGGAGATTCCATATCTACAACGATTGAGAGGGATCTTGGAGATTCGGGCACCTGGGTTGTTCTTACCATCACCCGATATATATTCTTGGAGAGTTTCAGATCATTTGGAGATCTCCTTCATCAGGGTCAAACCAGCCAGGGTTTCAGTCATCCAGTGGGGCACACCATTCAGTGGAGAATTCAGATCTACAGAGTTTGAGAGTGGATTTGGGAATTTGGACATCTGGGTTTTCCTTGCAGTTGCCCGATCTATCATTGGCATATTTCTCGGGATGATTGGACACTTTTGGTAGCAGGGCAGAATTATTCAGGGCTTCAGCATTCTAGTAGGACGTGGCACTTTCCAGCGTGGAGGTTGAGCATTAGTACGGTTCAGATCTGCTTGATTTAGTCTTCGTTTTATATCCAGCCTTTGGAGGCTCATTTTGTATTGTCGGGATAATTTTGTAGCAGCTCATATCTATTGCTTGTACGACCATCTGAGGTTTATGCCAGATCGGCCATCTATTGTATTGATCTTACATTGCTCATAATAAAAAGGTTAGATCTTTGCTTGTGCTTCGACATCTTGAATACATTGTGATCTCCATATGTTGATGAATCTTGTATGCACTTAAAAACTCAATAAATTAGTAGTAGTTAGTGATTCCAAGAAAGAATTTGGCTTGGGATCATTACAGATTCTCCCCACACTACTTCTGCTTCAAGCATATCATCCCAAGGAATCGATTTCCAGGCTATCAAGACTTCGAACAGTCAAGGGACAAATTCTTTTTTTCCTCCCTCTAAATATAATATCCTTGATCAATTGGATAATACTAAAGCATATTATTCTCTTTTGGATATGGTTTCCATCCTGGAACAACAAAAACATCTTAAAATGTTAAGGTAAAATCTCCAAAGTATCCAACTTGACTAAAAATTATGAGGGAGACAACTCAAATGTAAATAAAATAGGTGTACATAACTTTAAAAACCTTGTAAAATATACTCCAGTTTATGTTTCTATAAATATCGTGGATAAAATTTCCCATTGTTGCCTCATAGATGGTGGATTTGGTCCAAGCCTTATGTCAAAGATTATTAAGGAAGAGTTAGGCCTTTCCTATACAAACGAAAATGCAAGTAGCTATGCTCTCCTATAATAGTCAACATTAGTATACCATAGGTGAAATCAAAGATGTAACTCTCGTACTATGTGCTCACCCTACAATAAGAACCACCCTAAATATAGAGGTAAAAGATATGCCTATAAGTAACTATTCAATCATTTTTGGTAGGGACTGGAAAGCATTAACTGGTGGTTATCTTTCATTAGTTGACTCACATTTATCCATCCCTAAAAATGGAAAGAATATAATCATACTAAGGGAAGGAAGGATTTCACCCTATATTGAAAGTGTTCCATAGCCTAATGTGATTTTTATCAAAGAAAACATGGGTGTATATTCAATCTTTGCTGATGAAGATGACTTACATATTCATCCAATTGATTATGATGATTCTATGTGGCACATGCATTTCAATGGCTCGTGCTCAAATGAAGGCAATGGAGCTGGAATAATTTTGTACTCACCTATAGGAAAAATTCGCAATTTCTCTTATAGTTAGAATTTTCTTATACAAATAATGTTATTGAGTTTGAAGCCTTATTATTAGGCATCGAAAATTCTTATAACCTTGGCTGCGGTCATCTTATAGTTTTTGTTTATTCGGAACTTGTTGTAAATTTAGTCAGGAAAATTTATAAACCCAACAAGAAGTTATTAAAGTGATACACTCAGGCTGTGTGGGCCTTAATCTCAAATCTATTGTCTTTTAACATCACTCATATAAAAAGAGAACTTAATTTCATGGTTGACAGGATAGTTGTTTTGCATCTTCACTTATAAGACAACTCTTACCAAAAAGGCCATATTGTACATTTCTATCTCTTTACCAGCCTTATCTCCTCGATAACGCAATGTTAAGGTAGAATTTTTTAGACGATGAAGGCATTTGTGCTTTCATATAGAATGAACTCTATAAGCCCAAGGAAATCATTTCCCTCGAAGATGAAAAATTTCCCAAAGGCTTGACTCCTCTTGAGAGTTCATTCTCGACGAGTGATGTAGGTAACAAAGAAAAGAATAAAGAATATGAGTCAAAAAGAAAAGTATCGGATATTATTCCCTTGAATGTTGGGACCTACGAGTCTCCAAAGATCATCAAGATAGGTGCCCAATGTTCTGATGAAAAGACAAATAAATTCATGGACCTGTTCCAAGAATTTCATGATGTTTTTTCTTGATCATATGAGGATCTACGTGGTTTTGATCCTAATCTTATACAACATACCATTCCCATCAAGGAAGGGGTGAAACCAGTTAGGAAAAAATAGAGACCTATCTATCCAACACTTGAGGCTACAATTCGAAAGGAGTTAGAAAAACTATGGAACACTCATATAATCTTTCTAGTTAAGTATTTTGAGTGAGTTTCAAATATTGTACCTGTTCGGAAGAAAATAGGTCAAATTAGACTTTATGTCAATTTTCGTGCTTTAAATAGAACAAGTGTTAAAGATAATTTCCACTTCCTAACATGGAAATGACTTTACAACAAGTTGTAGGATATCAGATGATGTCCTTACTTGATGGGATTTCAGGATATAATCAAATCAAGGTTAATAGGAATGATAGATATAAAACCACATTCAACACTCTTTGGGGCACCTTTTCTTATGAACGCATGCCTTTTGTATTATCTAATGCATGTGCCATGTTTTAGAGAGCTATGCAGATATATTTTGATGATATTGTCGGAAATATCATTCAAATTTGTCTTGATGATTTAATAGTATACTAAAAACCAAATCAAATTACTTTGGTCATCTTCAAAAAGTCTTTATGCGTTGTAGGAAATTTGGTGTTTCTTTAAATCCTTCGAAATATGTTTTCAGTGCCACTCAAGGTAAAATTCTTAGTGATATTATTTCTGATTCAGGAATAAGCATTGATCCTGAGAGGATTATCGCTATCTTAAATCTTCCTGCCCCAACATCTAATAAATAAATTCAAGATTTTATGGAAACTATTAATTTTGTCCATAGGTTTGGTCCTGACTTTGTTGTCATTGTTAAACCAATTCATAATCTAATTAAGGAAGATCGTTATTTTTCTTGGATAGAGGATGTCGAAAATGATTTTGTAAAGATTAAAAAATAAATCAGTTCTGCACCAATTCTGGTGAAACCGAATTTTGAAAAATACTTTTTCATATATACAAATGCTACAGAAGAAGCAATTTCTAATATCCTCTTATAGAATGATGACTAGAATAACGAAAAACCCATAGCTTACATGATTCAAAGCTTGTCAAAGGACAAAATTAATTATTCTTATATTTAAAAGCATGATTTTTCTCTGGTTAAATCTATAGAAAAATTTCACCATTTCATCCTAGGAAAGAAAACACAGGTAAAAGTCCCTTTGCCTGCTATAAAATTTTTACTTACATAGACTTATATATCAGGGAAGCTTACACATTGGCTCGCAAAAATATAGGAGCATGATTTAACTATCATGAATTCTAAGACCATCAAGGGACAAGACTTATCCCTTCACTCAACATCCTGAACCAAGTGAAATTTTTGAAGATGAAGACAATTCACTCTCAACATTGTTTTATATTGAAAATCAAAATCTTACTCTCACTGAACACCCCTGGTATAAAGATATTATTTATTAGTTGAAATATCAAAGGTGTCTAGATCACTTGTATCAACATTAACGAAGGAGACTCCGTCTTGAAGATTCTAAGTTTCTCATTCTGGGAGATTCTTTGTTTAGAAGATCTACTGATGGATTTCTTCTACGATGCATAGATAATGATGCATCTCAAAAAATATTAAATGAAATTCACAGATCAACAACATCTGGTATTCATATTGGTGGTCACTTTTATGCCAAATCCACCAATTTTAAAATCATTAGAAATGGTTACTATTGGCCATTCATTTTTTGAGATTCCTATCAATTCGTAAGGGCTTGCAACAAATGCCAAAAGTTTGTTGTTAAAGAACATATTTCTGCAATGGCTTTACAAACTATCCTTCCATATTTTCTCTTCTCCAAGTGGGGTTTATATTTTATCAGTCCTATTAATCCTCCATCTTCTGCAGGTCATATTTTTATACTGACATCCATTGAATACTTTACTAAGTGGGTTTAGGTTGTCCCTCTTAGGCATGCTCAAGATGAATATGTGATTGCCTTCTTGGAATCCAATATCTTTTCTATATTTGGTATTCCCTTAGAAGTTATTTAAGATAATGGACCAGCCTTTATTTCTACAAAACCAACTCGATTTCTCACTAAAATTGGTGTTAATCATTTCACTTCATCCGCTTACTACCCTCGGGGGAATGGACAAGCTAAGTCAACTGGAAAAAATATGATCAAAATTATGAAAAGAATCATAGAAGGAAAACCTTTCCAGTGGCACTCACTTCTCACTTATGCTCTCTAGGCATATTGTATAACCACTAAGGCCAGTACAGGATTTACCCCATTCTATCTCTTGTATGGAAAATAAATTATCATGCCAATTGAATTAGAACTTACTTCAGTATGTTTGGCATTGCAAACTGAAGAGTTAAACTCTACTGATATTTCTCAAATAATGAATGCCTTTCTTGCTTTAGAAGAACAACAGAGTCATGCCTTGGAAAATTTGAAAAGAAGATAGCAAACAATGGAGAAATATTTCACTAAATGAGCAAAATATGTTGATTTTAAAGTTGACAAAAAAGTATTGCTTTGGGATTCTACCCATGCTGAAAGAGGAAGACATTCTAAATTTCAAAAATTGTGGCTAGATCCTTTTAAGATCTCCTTTGTCCTTGGCATAAATTCATACCTATTGAAGGACATGGATGAGCGATTATACTCTTATAGTACTAATGTTTCACACTTGAAACACTATGTGGAACCAACTTGATTGTTGTCTGTATATACTGTAAGTATGACTGTTGTACATATTGTTGGTTTTCCATTTTAGTTGTTGTTTTGTTTTGGTCATTTTCTGTTTATCTTTGATTGCATAATCATTTCATAGGGATAGAATAAAATGGATTAGTTTTATCTTTTGTTAAGTCATTTTTTGTAAATATTGTTGATCAATAATGAGTGATCATATACAGTTGAGATATTATGGTTCATTGTTCTTTGAAATGATGGTGGAATATGCCTTCAATTTCATTGTTGTTGTAGTCTAGATGGTTTTTAATTTTCCCCTTTTCTAATTTCCCTTTATTCCCTCCATTATGATTTATAAGAGCATATCATATATAAATTACAATGAAATTATTCGATCACGTGATATGATTTTTACATTATTGTACAAACAAGGCCAAACCCCCTCACACATCTCACTTTTCATGAGTTATTCCATGAAGTCCCATTCCATGTGATCCATATTTTATGAGAAGAACGAATGAATACAGATTATTAATAGGTGCTTAACAAAAAATAACAGAGATACAGCAAAAATGGTTTTCTATTCAATAAGGAAATAAGCTGAAACTGTAAAATGCACCGGAAACAAGCTTGTTGGAATGGTGGCGGCTTATCTCTGAGAAGAGATGCAACGGCTGCACTCATTCACAAGAAGATGATTACAATGAGGCTTTGAAGGAATTTTTACAATAAACAGGAATTCCAAAAACCCTAGACATCCAAAAACCTAATCCTAGGAGATGAAGCGCCAAAAGTCATGTGGGCCCCGTTTGGGTAAGTTAGTACATCAACTTCCCGGGGTCGTAACTTTTGCATACGATCTCCGTTTTAGGCGTATGATAGCCCGTTGGAAAGGTATCGTAAAGGATATTAATTTTGGGGGCTCAATCATGATTTTTTTTTTATCATTGAGAATATATTTTCCTAAAAACCTTCATTTAGGCCCTCAAAATGGCCCCGGAAGTTAAAACTGCTAAAAATAGTAAATTGCCAAAATTGTCAGAAAATGGTTTTGAGCCAGTTGGAAGAGGTGGTTGACCACCGATATCCACCTAGATCAATCCTCCCTCCTTAGGAATCAATGGTATCCATTTTGTTGAGTTCCCCCATTAGATGAGGAAATTTCTGTTGAATTTCACTTCGGGTGAGCCACTTGCCTTAGTGCAGGAGCTGCACTGCTTTGACGAATCAATAAAGATGGATCCTTTGTTGTCGAGTGCCCTCGATTTCTGTGTCCACAATATGATCATTGGATTCATTTTGTATGCATTCAAGGTTGAGCTATGTTGGTTTCAACTGCTCTGCTATGTCTGAGGTGTCCAATAATGGTGGTAAATAAGGGCGAAGGAGATCCATGTTGAACACTGGGTGCAGGCCAAGGAAAGGAGTAATGTTGAGCTCAAAAGAATTATCCCCCATGGCCTTGGTGATGGTGTATGGCCCATAACAGAGTGGGTGAATCTTCTGATGGGGTCTTGTAAGGCGTTCTTTCTGCAAATGCAACCAAACTTTGTCGCCCACATGAAACTTATGTGGCACCAGATGTTGATCATGGCGCTACTTGTGCTTATCATTAGACTTCTGTAGGATATCTTGTTAAGAACCAAATATCAATATAGCATAGAAAAACATCAGAAAAATACTCAATTCCTTGAAAAGGAGATAATTTCAGATAATAAGCCTCTTCGAGGGGGCAACCTCCTTTTACCCCACTTAAATGTTCAACTACAAGATGATTCAAAATGAAAATGTCACCTTGGTATATATAGGAGACTAGGAGGTACAAGTACAACTAATGGCCTAAAGTCGACATAAATAAAATAACATTACTAATATAATATTCCCCAATTAAGGGGTAATGAGCCAATATTAGGGCTTAACATGCCCCTTCCCTTGAGACAAGTGTTGTCCGCAATGCTTGAGTAACCATGGATGCTTCTGTATAAAAGACTCATCTTCCCAAGTGGAATCTTCAGACGGTAGTTTCCTCCATTTAATGAGATACTCTGAAATGGATCTATTCCTCAGCTGGCGAATTCTTGTGTTAGTGATGGCTTCAGGATCTAATATGATTTTTCCTTCCTCATCAAGTTCTGGAAATATAGTTTGAACTAGGATCTTGTCGCCTATAATATTCTTTAAGAATGAAACATGGAAAACTAGGTGTACTCATGAAGATGCAGGCAACTCCAATTTGTATGCCATAGTACCAATCTTTTGCAACACCTTATGAGGGCCATAATACCTTGGTGATAATTTATTATCCTTCTTGGCTTGCTTGAGGGACATCTATTTGTATGGTTGTAGTCTTAAAAGCACCCAATCCTCTACTTCAAAACTTCTTTCACTACGATGTTGATCTGCTTGTTGTTTCATTTGATTTTGTGCCATGGTCAGGTTGTCCTTTAAGATTTGGAGAACTTGTTGTTGATTCTCGATGTGATCTTCCACTGCTTGAACCTTAGATTTTTATTTTAGAGAATTAGTGATGGAAGGAGGGTGGTATCCATAAAGTGTCATAAATGGTGTCATTTTTGTTGTAGTAGGAAAGGAAGTGTTATACCACCATTCTGCCAAGGGTAACCATTTGAACCATTGTGTTTGTTTATCAGAGACAAAGCAACGAAGGTAGCCTTCTAGAAATTTGTTCACTATCTCGATTTGTCCATCAGATTGAGGATGATAGGATGAGCTATGAGCCAATTGAGTACCCAAACAAGAAAATAATTCTGTCCAAAAATGTCCAGTGAAGATGGGATCTCTGTCACTTACAATAATATTTGGAATGCCATGTAGCTTTTGAAATGTCTCCATGAATGCGGTGGAAACTATACTATCTTTGAAGGGATGAGAGAGTGCAAAAAAGTGTGCGTACTTGGTCAGTCTACCAACAATCACCATGATGACACTCTTTCCTTCAAAATTTGGTAACCCTGTGATGAAATCCATGGAAACCTCCTCCCAACGCTGACTTGGGATGGATAATGGTTGTAAAAGACCTGGGGTATTAATTGGTTCCACCTTATTTTGTTGAAAAACCAAACATTCTGCCACAAACCTTTGAACATTAGTTTTAAGGCCATCCCAAAAAAAATCCTTCTTGACTCTATGGTAGGTTTTCAAAAATCCCGAGTGCCATCCTACTGGAGAGGTGTGCAATTCCAATAGTACCTTTTGTTTGAGTTGGGATTTCTTACATAAATATAAGCGATCTTTGTACCATAGTGAATCATTTTTCCATGTAAATGTATCTGATGCACTAGAATCATGTTGCAACCTTTGAACGAGAGTGCACACTTTTTCGTCATTCTTCCATTCATCCCTTGATTCTATTATCCAATCACGTTGGATGATAGAGAGAGCACAGAGAAAGGCCTCAACAACTTCATCCTTTCTTGAGAGTGCATCTGCCACAACATTTTTCTTCCCCTTTTTATAGACGATTTCAAAATCATAACCCAATATCTTGGTTACCCATTTTTGTTGTTCTTCTGAAGATAGTCTTTGTTC
>ML796385.1:312570-322644 GCA_009831015.1 Picea engelmannii
AGAGTCCAAGTAGGATTTTCTGGAGGCTTATTTGGTGTAGAAGTTCCCTTTTTTGGTGGCATGTTGGCCAAGTATCACTTTTGAACCTTGATTTTGAGGTGGTTCTGCTAGACAATATTTCTTCTGTTGTGTCTCCCAAGTTTTAGAACTTCTGGGTATGAAACTTTCTTTTATGTAGTTCTCTGGTATTTCTTCTCTGTAATTCCATAGGTCTGATCACAATTGGATGTGCTAAGTGGAATTTATGGTAACTTCCCCACAACTTGCCGATTTTTGTCCTTTCTAGGAGATCTCACTTGTATAGCGTGCCCCGCAAAAAATAATTGATATAAAATTATGAAAATCGTACCAAAAATACTACAGACTATCCAAGATCCAATGAAACCAGTCCCACTCAATTTGGATACTCTAGGAAGAAGTTATGATTGTTTTACCTGAAACACCTTCTTGAGACTAGTCAATAGGACTAGTCAGATACCCTATCTTACACAGGGTGTATCTACAAATTTAAGATGACCCAGAAGCTGGAATGTTTACCACAGATAATTTACTAATTTCTGTAAATAGCCTTTGGAGTTCAGGATCTGAAATGTTACAGAGATATTTTTATAGCGAAAATTCCGCAATGACTCAGTTCAATATGATTCCAGAACCCTATCTTGTACATGCTATATCTTCGAAAGTATAAGGCCTCAGGCGCTGAATTTTGAACCCAATATAACTTGATCTGTCTACTAAATATCCTCCAAGCCATTCCTTCTAAAACATTGTAGAAAACAAGTTATAGAAAAAATTCCAAGGTGTCTCAGATGTAGCAGTGAAACCCCAGGACCTTGAGCTTTGATACCATATGTTAAGAACAAAATATCAATATAACATAGAAAAACCTCAAAAAAAGTACTCAATGCCTTGAAAAGGAGATAATTTTAGATAATAAGCCCCTTCAATGGGGCAACCTCATTTTACCCCACTTAAATGTTCAAGTACAAGATGTATCAAAATGAAAATGTCTCCTTGGTATATATAGGAGACTAGGAGGTATAATTACAACTAATGGCCTAAAGCGAACATAAATAAGATAACATTACTAATATAATATTCCCCAATTAAGGGGTAATGAGCCAATATTAGGGCTCAACATATCCTGAACCTGTTGGCAGATGTGTTGGATCTGCTCAATGAACTAGGTGGCGTTTTCAGCTGCAGTTGGAGCAGGAGATGAGTCAGTCGAGGTGACCGCAAGGGGAAGTGCAACATCTATGGGACCCAATGGTTGGAATCCTAACCCCACCTAAAAGGGGTTGTGGCTGGTTGAGCTATACAGGGCTCCGATGTCGCTATGTTGGACATAGAGAAGGCTCTCATACCATGTGCGAGTGTGATTTGAATTATACATGTGAAAGATATGCACAATCATTCAATTGACAACCTCGGTTCGGCCATCTGTCTGGGGGTGGAAGGTCATGGATTTGGTAAGATTGGTGTCCAGTAGTGACCATAGGCTCAGCTAGAATGTGCTGAGAAATTGATTGTCCCGATTTGAGACATTGTTTTGTGTTATTCCAAAATATACCCAGACTCGTGCAAAGAAGAGCTTGACAGTGGCCTCTACTATGATGTTCTTCTTGTAGGCAACCAGAATCGCCATCTTAGAAAAGAGATCAACAACCACAAAAACACAGTAATTTCCCCACTTGGTGGATGGGAGGCATGACATGTAGTCCATTGAGATGGATTCCCATGGCCTGTCAGGAGTAGGAAGAGAGGTGTACAGGCCTTGTTTCTTAGTGGTCGGTTTGACAATAGTGCAGGACCTGATATTTTTGTTGACCTCCTGTCAAAGTTTCGACCAATAGAAATGTTTCTGTAGCATCACCACTATCGTTTTGATGTTGAAGTGTCCTACCACCCAACTATAGTGGGATTCCCAGATCAGCTTCACTCACTCGCTTGATGGAACACAGATATGGCCCAGACGACACAACAACCCATCCTGAAGATGTAAATTATCAACAACTGTGTTTGCACCCAACATTTGGTAGGTGGTGGTGAAGTCTGGATCTGTCTCATAGAGTTGGGGCCATCCAGAGGTCTCATGGTCAAAGGAGTCTAGCTCCATGGTGAGTATCGCGACTGGCGGTCTGCTGAGGCAATCAACGACATGATTGGTGCTTCCTATTTTATACTTGATGTTGAGGTGGAATTGATGCAAGTATGTGGAACACTTTTGATGGTGATCATTCTGCAATTTTTCTTGTGTCTACATGAACTGCAATGGCTTATGATCAGTGTGGATGATTGTATCCTTCCCAAGAATGTAATGTCTCCACTTGCGACAGACTTTCACAATGGATTACATTTCTTTGTCACAAGTAGGGTACTTACGGACAACATCTGATAGTGTCTCACTATGATAGGCCATAGGGTGGCCATGCTGAGTGAGAACGATGCCCACCACATAGTCTGAAGCATCTATGTCTATCTCAAAGGGTTTTTGTAGGTCTGGTAGTGAAATTACTAGGGTTGAGCACAAGCGTTGCTTCAAATCATTGAACACTTTTTGTTGGAACCGACCCCACGCAAATTTCTCCTTACCACCACCCCTGGTTATTTGGATAAGGGCCCATGCAATATGGGAGAATCCCAACATGAACCTATGGTAGAAATTTGCAAGGCCCAAGAAGCTTCAAAGCTCAGTGAGTGTGGTTGGGGCTGGCCAGTCATGGATGACTTGGATCTTGGCTGGATCCACATGTACGCCATGCTAATCAATTATGTAGCCCAGGTAATGGACCCTGTCCATGTCGAAGGAGTATTTTTCCAAGTTGGCATATAGCTTGTGTTTCCGTAGGGTGTGAAGAACCTGCTGAATATGCTACAAATGTTCGGCCCAAGTCTTGCTGTAAATGAGAATGTCATCCAGATACACCACTACAAAAGTGTTGGTGAATGGTCGCAGGATATCATCCATCATCCTCATGAAAGTGGCTAGAGCATTTGTCAAACCAAAGGGCATGACCAACCATTCAAAAAGGCCTTCCTTTGACTTGAAGGCAGTTTTCCATACATCTATCTATTCTATCAGGACCTGGTGGTAGCTAGACTTCAGATCAATCTTACTGAAGTATTTGGCCCCCGTGAGTTGATCAAGGAGGTCTTCGATTTGGGGAATCAGGTACTGGTTTCTTACTGTGATTTTATTCAGATCCCAGTAATCAATGCAGAGTCACGAGGTTCCATCTTTCTTCTGTACCATCATGATTGGGCTCCCGCAAGGTGATGAGATGGGATGGATGTGCCCCTTGTGGAGTAGTTCTTGGATCTGTCACTTGATCTCCTCATTCTCTAAAAGAGAGCGATGATAGACTGGCCCATTGGGTAGCGATGCGTCGGGGGTCAGATTGGAGGGGTGCTTGACCTAGTAGTGAAAAGGTACCTCAGTAGGTGAGGAGAAGATATATGAGTATTCTTCCATGAACTTGTCTACTTACTTCTACTGTGTGGAGAGGTCGGACGTAGAGACCTTGGATGTGGTTGTGATCTTTCGCTTATTCTGAGAGCGAATCATGAAGGAGACAAACTTCCCCATCTGAGAGATGACCTTTTTGCATTGCTTAGCAGAGATCAAGGAAATAGCACTAGGTGGGACTACCTCGGGTATCTTGTACAATTTTCTTTTCAAAGTAATAATAACACTATGAGGCCTAGACTCGTATAAATCATCACATTTCCATAAATAAGGTTGGACCAAAATAACATCACAAACTTCGAGAGGAGAAACATCACAAAATACCTCGTCTTTGAAGGGCTTGATGTCGTACAATAATCGACACTATTGGCTGACGTGAAGATAGCTTCCTTGGAGGAGACATCCAATGGTGTAGGGTTGTGGGTGCGGTGTTGTCGACAGGGCTAGCCGCTTGATGACCTCTGTTGAGATAAGGTTCTTCTGGCTACCACTATCCACGATGAAGTGAAGTGGGGTGCCTTTTACTCACATCTGTGAATGGAAGAGGCGTTCTCCTTCTTCTGGCTCGTCTGGTTCACCAAACTGGATCTTGGTGGTAGCAATGGTGGCATTGGGTTCCACATCAATGATACATCTTCCCCTTTCTGGTTCTGGCTCAGAGTCTCAACCTGCATCTGATTCATAGGTTTTCACTTCAACCACCAGTGACTGCTTTGAGTGGCAATCAATAGTGTTATTCCAAGGGCTCTTATGGAAGTCGCACCACTTCCCAGTATCTTTCTTTGTCTTTCTAGTGTCCTTATTTGCTTGCGGCTTGGATTGGTTCTCCTAATACTGTCCATATTTTCTTTGTCCTTTTTTTTGTGGGTTGGGGCCGCCCTTTCCTGGATTTTGTGGTGATGGTTTCCCAGGCCCAAATTGCCGCGTCTTTTGTTTGAGCTTCTGCTCGATTTTGATGGCATATCGGTAGGTCGTGCCCAAGGATGAGATGTCCAAAAATTCCATTTCGGTTTGGATGTATCTATGCAAAGCATCATGATACTTGAGCACCAGATGTCTCTCTGAATCTTTGATACCCATCTTGGTGCACAAGGTATGAAAGATATTCATGAAATCTGGCACTGCTTGGTGTCTTTCTTGCCGTAGTGTGGTCCATTTGGTATACAAGTCATTATAACTTTCGACAAGGTAGTATTGTTCCTTAATATCATCCCTAAAGGAATCCCAGGTGGTCGTCACTGTAAATAGTGAGGGTTCCTCTGTTTCCTTTTGCTCACAAAAAGTTTCCCACCAATCTTTCACATGGGGAACGACTTTGAGGAGCGCAAAAGTAATCTTTTCTCTATTCGAAAAGTTATGGACAGAAAAATACCCTTCTAGTAGATTCAACCACTTGTCTACAACATCTGCATCTATATGACCTTCAAATATAGGAATATCGAAGTTTATTTGTACCTTGAAGGGGGTGGAGCCTCTGCTCAAAGAATATGCATCGCCTATTGGTAGCCATCGAAGGATTTGCGTGAAACTATCCATCATCTCATTCCTTTGTTGCATGAGGGCTTCCTTAATCAGCAGTTTGAAATGATCTCCTGTCCCATCATATTTCTTTTCTCCTACCATTAGAGGTCGCTTGGGTGTGCAAGAGCTTTTGTCCTCAAGAGAAACAAGCTCGAGACCCAACTCTTTGTACTTCAACCTCGTTGGGGACATGCATTAGGATGACAAGGAGAATACCTCTCTGATACCATTGATCCATATTTTATGAGAAAAATGAAATGACTATAGATTATTAACAAGTTCTTAACACAAAATAACAAAGATACAGTAAAATTGGTTTTCTATTCAATAAGGAAATAAGCTAAAACTGTAAAATGCAGGGGAAACAAGCTTGTTGGAATGGTGGCGGCTTATCTCTGAGAAGAGATGTGACAGCTGCGCTCATTCACAAGAAGATGATTGCAGTGAGGCTCTGAAGGAGTTTTTATAATAAACAGGAATGAAAAAAACCCTATACATCCAAAAACCTAATCCTAGGAGATGAAGCGCTAAAAGTCATGTGGGCCTCATTTGGGTAAGTTAGTACATCAACTTCCCAGGGTCGTAACTTTTGCATACAATCTCCGTTTTAGGAGTATGATAGCCCGTTAGAAAGGTATCATCGAGGAGATTCATTTTTTGGGCTCAATAATATCTTTGTATATTATTGAGAAGCTCGATGCCGAAAAACCTTCATTTAGGCCCTCAAAATGGCCCCGGAAGTTAAAACTACTAAAAATAGTAAATTGTCAAAATTGTCAAAAAACTGTTTTGAGCTAGTTGGAAGAGGTGGTTGGCCACCAATATCCACCTGGATCACCATGCATCCTTTTAATTCCATATTTTCCCCCATGTTGCTTCATTATTTATCTACTTATTATTGTTATACACCTCTGTTGAGTTCATTGATGCAAAACAATGCAACACGAGTCTTGCTTGGAAAGGATTTTTAATGCACTATTATTTATGTTATCAATAATAATAACTAGTAGGTGAGACCCCTTAAAAACTAGCAAAGAAAATGGATTCCCTCCACTTGGGAGATGAATTTTGCCAAGGTTTTGGTTATAGTCAAAGTTTAATTCCATGCCTTTGATGCATAATTACTCTCTAAAGAATCAATGATATTCACAAAAAGAAAGAAAGGGTCTTCAAATGATCTTATTCCATACTGATTCAATGTGTTGTTTTATGCTGCAACATGTGTGAAACGGGGAGGGGGGTTATCAATTTTTATTCTACATTTGACATTGAGCTACCATATGAAGATATCAAAGCTTTACCAATATCATCAAATACAAATTCAAACACACTTAAACTTTGATGCAAACAACATAAATCTTACTATATGTTACTAGGTTTGCATGGTTCATTTTTTGGGTTAAAAGGTCTTACTACTTCTCATCGAGGATGAATGTGGGATATATGTTAAGTGTTGGACTTAAGGTTTGAATGAACGTGATGTTGATAATTAGAATTATATATAGTATATGCCATGAATATTGATGTTAAACTTTGTATTTGATAAATGGGAAGCGATGGATGATATGTGTTGGATGGTATACAACTTAGGTCTGATTTTTGTTATGCATTGAGTATACTCCACCATGGAAGGTATAGTTGGCACATTGAATTCTTGAGGTTGGTGGATGGAAGAAATGATGCGAAATAAATGCACATCATTCTTCCTCCTTTTCAAACTATACCACCTTTTGTTATGTCATTCATTTGGAGTTTCATTGTTGTTCTTAACTGATCGTTTTAGATTTCTTGGTCATTGTCAAAGATTTGGCGCACTTCTTGAGGTTCTTAATCAATTTTTCTCAGGTATGGTTCTTTTGGCTCTTCCATGCATGAAATGTTTTATCTCTAATCTAATTAAAATTGGTATATCGGCTCTTGAATTCTGCATGATGCATGTATTTTTCTTCTCTTTTCAAATTGGTGACCGTGAGAAGATTTTACGGCTTGTTAAATCTTGAAATGAAATGGTTTCTAAGCTCTGAAGAAAATGCAACCTGAGTTTTTTTACATCTCATTTAATGGAAATAATGTGTTTCAAATGAGATGTTTTGTTGTCTTTGGCACTCTCCATTTGGGTTCATTGTGGTTCTGGTTGTGATGAAACCATGTGATTTTTTATATCAAATTTTGTGTGAGCTTGGCAACATAATATGAGTTGTTGGATATGGGTATGATAGACATGTTGTTGCTATTGTATCGTTTGTTGATAATGGGTCATAATAAATTTTATCTCAATATCTTCATGGGTTTGGCATGATTAAATAATAAAATTGATAGGGTTTGAATGTTATAGCATACTCATGTTTCCTCAGTTGTGGCTCCATCTAGACTCTTGGTTTTTGCATAAAATTGTGGCAATTTCAACCCAACAGTAACGAATGATTGTGGGAGTAATCTGTGATGGCTACACCTTTCATTTTCCCCTTTGTTGGCACAAATATGGCCTCGACTTGACATTATTTCATAAACCCTTGGTTGATTACATTAACTTCACTGTAACTTGATTCCCAATTGTGCATGAATTCAAATACCGACTAGATTTCAAACTAGAGTCTGGCCCCCTCCTTGTTTCGACATGTTGTTGATTTGGATATTATTGTAAAATCCTTGACAGTGGTTGTTACTCAACTGCTATATCATCATTGATTGTCAAGGTTCATCCATGAGTTCTCAACGATGGATTGTGGGAGTTGCTTGATTAATATAACTAACAACCTTTGACAAAGGCAAGCGGTTTGGATGTCATTAACAGAGGAAAGAAAGTTGTCTTGATAGAGCTGTTATGCCACAAATTGTTCTTGATATTTACCTTTGCAATTTATTGTATAACAACATGATAACAAGTTATTTGATTGGTACGGTTAGAATCCAATGCACTTTATTACTTGAAAATGGATGATGAATTCAATAGGGAAAAATTTCAAAGGGAAGTTTTTGGGGTCTGCATTTCTTTTGGTGTTGATGGAAAGAGTATTTTGTTGTTACAAGACACATGTGAGATCCTTTTGTTATGGTTTTTATGGATGCCCTATTGTTATTATTAATCTCTGCACAAATTCAAAAATAAAATGGAATTGTTTGATTGACATAGTCTATATACTACCCAAGTTTAATTTCTTGCAAATTAATACATCACAATAATAAGAGTTGTTGATGGAATTCAAATGCACTATATTTCTTAATGATCGGTCTTATGGACATAAATGAAATCAAACAGAAATCTAATATATATGGATTAAAAATTCAATTATGAGAATGTTAGGATGGGTGGAGTTTTTGTTAAGTTGTCTTGATATAATTGGTTTTAATCAACTAGGGGCATGAAATAATGATAGAAGTTTATGATAAGAGGTTGATTATGATGTTTTGATGGGTGTATAATAAAGAGCATTGGTCATTTCCATTTCCCTCCCATTATTTCATTTTGCAAATTACAAATCCCTCATCAATCCCAAAACATTTCATTTATCCCCATGTTCTGTTATTATAAAGATTTAATGGGTCAAGGGATTTAAAAGAAATGGGTCAAGGGATTTAAAAGAGACAAATTTTGGATGAAGACTACAAATATAATGGTTGTAATTTTCAGATGATAAAATGGATGATGTGAGTGTAAAATATGTATTGGGATTAAATATTCATTTTTGTATAGAACATTATTCATATTTATTCTCTCATCATGAAATCACTTTACATTCATTACAATTCCTCCCATATTCCCAATATCATTGTAATTCCATGTTATAATGCATTATGGATCAAGTTGGCAAGTGTTTATGGTTATTTTTTGTAGAATTATGAATGGATTGCATGTGCTCATGTGTGTGAATGAAAAGAGCCAATATTTTAATTATTTTTTTTAGGCAGAGTGTGTGATGCTAGATTAGTCATTTTAATTCATACTCTGATTGAATTTTGCTTTTAGATATCAACTTTTTCAGCAGGGGTAGTCATGGAAGAGGAAGAAACAAGGGAAGAAACCATATTTGGAAAATAGGTCATAGAAGGCCACAATTTTATATTCACTTTGAAGTTGACCCTCAGGAATTAAATCAACTACTTCAAGCTGGGTTTTTCAACTTGGTTGGCCAAGGAGTCATACAACCTCACCCTAGGCCCGACAGACCCCCTTTTCAACATCAACATAGTTTATCAAATGCCCATGTCTTTGCCCATGTCTCTCTTCAACCTGAAGTACCCATCAATGATGGGTGGCAAGAAATTGTCCAACAACCTATAACTCACCATCATGGTTGGCCCATTGTCTCATTATCATTACCTCTCTCACCACCGTTGAATTAACATTCTCAAGTTGAACATGTCATATCCCATGTCCAATCTTCTCATTCCAGCAATAAATTGAAGACTACCATCCTCGAGCTCCTGACGAATAAAGGCAAGAAAGTGGTTTCTCCCTCTAATCCCTCTAAGGAGTCTTAAGAGTCAGTCACTTCTCATGTCCATCATAATAATGAAAAATCACATGTCCTTAGAGAAATTCATCCCCAAGGTTCAAATTAGCCCATTGTTACAAAATTTCATTCAACAGATAAATCAAAGAAAACAACAACTGGAGAGAAGAGGTAGACTACCTCTCATAGTAAATATGGATTTTAATTTCTATGAAAAAAAATTTGGACAATTTTTTTTATGTTTTATGGATGGATATTTTGTGTTATTTTGGGCAGCATGGACACATATATATTTTTGGACAACCAACATGTTTTATGGATGACAAAATGTTTTTGACTATTTATATATATATATATATATATATATATGATTTTTGGAGATACGAGGAAAATTTAAAATACATATTGTGTGGATTTTGATTGATGACATATTTTAATTAAATGATGGAGTAACAAGGAGGGAATCATAATTAAAAGGACTTTTTGTTAAGAGAATAGTTAAGGGGTCCCACCTATTAGTTACTATTTAATATACCCTTGTTATTTATTATTATTTATTATCACTTGTCTCAAATTTGTGTTAAGTTAATTGAAACTTAACTAAAAAGGTAGTTTGAACTAACACAACCT
>ML796386.1:0-11909 GCA_009831015.1 Picea engelmannii
GGAAAATGCAACTTCTTTTCTCAGGAAAAGTTCTTCTTCCTTCTCTCTTCAGGAACTCAGGCCACTGTGACCCCTCTAAAGGCAATAGATAGGTTTACATCATTAACGATCATAGGGATGACGAAAATAATGTGTAACAAGAACAACAACGATCATATCTTGTTTTTTATAGTGAAAGCAATCTAGACACACATAGTGACATCAATATTTCACCCGACAACTCCACAATACAAGACTACACTAAAAAAAGAATATGATTGATAGAAAGATGAAAGAATTTAAGGGAAAAACTAGGTATCAGGTCATAAGTTTTGCTCCAAGAGATTATATTCTTTTTCATCAGTTCTTTCATGTCCTTTCCTGTTCCTGTTAAAAGAATAATCGTTTGTTTTGTCTATTCGGATGACCATAAGCTTGTTGTTATATATCCTTCCTTGAAAGAAGAATATCTTCCCTCTTCCTATATTGTTGATTTTGATCTGATCCCTTCACCTCAGCCTATTGAGAATAATGATGCTCATATGCAAATTTCTCTAGATAATGACCAGTCATGTGAGCTTGTGAATAATAAATTTTATTTACCACCTCTTCATATCATTGCTCCACCTTGTAATCAACTTACCAAAATTTAGTCCAGGATCAAGAAGTATTACAAACCCCTGAAGCTTCCACTTATCCTTTATTCATTTCCTCTGAAATTTATTGATTACCTTCCTATGTTCAATGGATAAGACCATGTTGTAGTGAGAAGCACCTAGAAGCTTTTGAAAATTTCATTGAAAATTTTCAAATTTTCAAATTTTCAAATTTTCAAATTTTCAAATTTTCAAATTTTCAAATTTTCAAATTTTCAAATTATGCATGAGGATGTAGTTATGAGGATATTCTACAAATCTTTATTTGGAGATGTGACATTATAGTTTAGAAATTTGGAAGCTTGTTCCATTGGTTCATGGACTAATTTTCATGTTGCATTTTTGAACTATTGGGGTGAAAGAAAATCTTTTGATCAGTACTTGATTGAATTAAATGCTTTAAAGAGGAAGGAGGACGAAGCTCTTACCACGTTCAACAAGAGGTTTCACAGTTTTTATTATAGTATGCCTAAGGATATTTAGCCTTTTGAAACTGTTTCCATGTTCTATTATATAAAATATAAACACCATGATCTTGTTTTTTATCTCAGTAAAAGGAGATCCTCATCACTAGGCCAGTTATTTGTTGATGCTAGAGAGATTGAGGAGAATTTTTGGGCCAGTGACAGAATTCGAGATTAGGAACAGGAGGAAGAATATGAACATCAGAGATCTGATTTGGGTTTACATTCTTTTCAGTATTGTGATCCATGATTTTCAGAGTTTAATTTTCCTCCGGATCTTAAAACTATTGAGTCAAATTTTTCTACTATCCAAAATTTAGGGAATTTATATCAGCAAGGTGATTGTCTATGTACAATAATAAATGTTTCTAGTTATATGAAGAAGGATGATTATGCTTTAAATTATCTTGGAGATTTTCATAGAGATTATTTTTCATAGGGTAGTGATCAATTCATGGAAGAGGAAACAGATGTTCTGGGATACCTTACTGTTGATATGACGGTTCATATATATAAAGATATAGTTACTCAAAATGATGACCTCATTTCACATGTTGTTCCTACTTCTATAATAAATGAAAGTAACCAACCACCCTCTGATTTTTATGGTACCTTTGCTTTGAAATTTGCTGGAGGCATTTGTGTACAAGAAAATAATCAACAGTTGCAAGGTAAATTAGTTGCTCAAAATATTTATGAAGACCAGGATGTCTGTGATAGAAAAACTGTAGATATTGGGAGAAATACACTAACTGCATTTGTCATTGCCTCAAATTCTTCTATTAGTGGTGAAATAGCTACTCTCAACTTAAAGGAAGGATATGGATAGCGGAAATCTGATCCGGGTTTTCATTTGCTTCAACATACTAATGCATAACTTTCAGATTTTTATTCTTCCCCGAATCTTGAAACTAATAAATTAGTTTTTTATATTCTTGAAGATAATTATATTGATGATTATTATAAGGATGAATCAACAAATGATTTTTGATCAATTGGGTTGGTTGTCATTGATCTCAACCCATGAAGGAAGTTCAGAAGAAAATTGCAATAGCACAAAGGTATGGGTAATGGACCCAAGTTTGTTTGATGTATAATGATATGGGTTTTAACTTATTTTTAGGTAAGACTATTCCAGATGGATAGTATATGTCATGCCATTTCCTTTGGTATGTGGAACATCACATAACTCCTCACGGTTAGAGAGTTATGGCCATGTGAAGTTGGAGAAACCTCATGAGTTATCTAGAGGCCCCTAAAAGGTCAAAGTAGTTAAAGTGGGTGCAAAGAAAAATTATTTAAATAACAAAGTTAGTAGAGAATTTAATATTTATGGATAAATAAAAGTGGTTGCAAAATAAATTATTTAAATAATAAAGTTAGTGGAGAACTTACTATTTGTGGAAAGTGGTTAAGTTAAGTGGACAAGTGGTTAGAAGTGGGTTAACCCTAAAATAAGGAAAGTGTGTTAAGATGGTTAGAAGGTAACCCCTTGAGGAAGCTACATGAAAGTATAAATGAGAGGCAAAGGTATCTCATTTGATGACCATTGAGCACATTGAATATCTATTATTGTGTAAGGCTTATTGTAGGTACTCATTCATACATCTGAAGTTGTGAAAGTATGAGGTAGCATGAAGGGTTGATGATGAAAGTTTCAAAATTATAGAGAATACCAAAAAACCCTAAGTTCTGAGGTGTACGTGGGCTAACACTGCAACAGGGTGCGTACATACGTGGGATACCAGTATAAGAGAGTGCGTATGCATGCTGGATGTCAGTATAACAGGATGCGTACGTAAGGGAAAAGCCATGGAAATTTGAGGAGATGAAGAAGTCGAGGTTTTAGATTCTAAGAACAAGCTCTGAGGAAGGTTTGCAGTGATCATATACATCAAATCTATCAATTGGTTCAAAAGGTATGTCTTATTTCTATGAGTAGTTGTATTTTGATGTATGCATGAGAAATGGTTATGGATATTTGAGGATTCTCCCTAAAGATATTAGTGGCTTCATGGGATCTTCTGTATAAATCAGATCTATAGAAATATAGTGCCGATATAAGAAATATTTATCATTGTTAGAGTTGAGGCACATATTGTATTTCTTGGCATATGGTTAAGGGTTCTTGTGATACATGAAGTAGATTAAGTATTGAAAGGTTGAATATCAGAAAGGTTTTTATGTCTAGTTCATGTGAGGGTTATTATATTGGTTCATGATAACACACACCTTTTTGGCACATGACAAGAGAGAGATATAGAGTGTTTAGGTAAAGGTTATGTATGAGGATGCATAAAAAGGGTACAATTACAGTCTAGATACAACGACAGGTTGCATATCTATGTGAAAGAAGTTGGAGAGGGTCAGAATTTTTCAGAAGAAAGAAAACCCTAGTTTTCAGAAGGCATACGTAGGTTGCAAAACAGATAGGTCACGTACATACGTGGGATGCATAATAGATAGGGCACGTACATATGCATGTTTCAGAACTACAAGTCATGTATCTATTGTATTTGTTTGATACATGATCAATTCAGGAACAGGTTGATTGCAGGGAAGTAGTACATGTTGGCTGGAAGTCAGTGGTACAGGTTGGTATAGTTTTATTGTGGTATATCTCATAGTGATAGTGTGACAGTGGTTCCATAATTGTACTTATACTTCAGGCTGGTTGGATAGGGAAAGGATAGGTGGTTGTAGCCACCTTCCGGCTATAGCCGGAGAACATAGGGGGTTGTATCCTCCTTCTCGTTGTAGCCAAAAAAGTGGGGAGTTAGAGCTTCCCTCAGGTTGTAGCCTAAGAAGCTAGGGGGTTGGAGCCTCCTTCCAGTTGCAGCTGGAAAGAAAAGGAAGTTGGTGCTTCCAATGAATGTAATTCTTAAAGACGCATAAGAAAAACCATTATGTGGTTTTCTCTCGCTTTGGGTTTCCACGTAAAAACATTGGTGTACTGTGTATGCCTATGATTGCTCATTTGTTCATTATTTATTTACTCTGCAACTATTGGATGATAATGCTACATTGATCATAAAGAAATATAACACTTGCATATTTTTATTACCCGGAGTTACAATTTCAAAATTTCAAAGGAACATTGCTTAATGACTTCCTATTATGCAACACAAGTCTAAGTTTCCTATGGGCAAAAAGCTTGAAACCAAGTCATAAAGTGTAAAAGGGTTTTGGAGTTTGGTAACTAAAATCCTAGAGCTATCCCAAGTCATCAATAGCCTTTTGTTATTGGGCCCATAGCCATTAATCCAACTATCAATAGCACACATGAAGAAAACAAGGCCAAGACCAAAAGTTAAGCACTAAGGGAATATTATGTGTGTTGCCTCGTGGGATCGTGGGCGTTGCTTTGGGATTTCAATGCATAGTTAATAGAACTCAGACATCTGTGTTGCGCATATCTTCTGTCCTGTGTGAAGTCAGGATTTTTGAAGCTCTGTGTTGTAACTGCTTGACTGAGATAATAAAGAAGAAGACTTTGTGGACGTAGCCCTAGGTGGGGGTGAACCATGGTAATTCTGTGTGTTGTGCTCTGTGCCTTGACCTGATGTGGTTCTGTCTCTCTTTGTTAAGTGCTTTGATGTGTTTAGATAGATCTATTGATGCTTGGTGCTTATGAGATATTAATGCATGTTAGATCTGATATGTAAGATGCTTAGTACTTGATCTACTGAATCTAACCTGTTGTATGTTGCTAAGTGCTGAAACTATCTTAGATCTAAGTAGTTACTGCGATGTTCTGTGTTATCCATGAAGTGAGATAAGGGTTGATTCTAGGTGAACTATTAATGGTAAGTGCTGCGCTAATTGTGTAATCATAGATCTTTATCCAAAATAAGTTTGTAGACACCTGAGTCCTACAACCACCCCTGCCTCTACCTCAGGTGAGACTTCATCTGCTTCGCAGGTCTTGTCGAAAGGGCCTGTAGTTAGGGTTTTGTTGGTGCGCTCTTGAGAGTTGAACCCTGGGTCTACCCCTATGCCAACACCGAGTCAAAGTTTGTTGGCAACATGTACATTCCTTGGATAGACCTTTCCAATGAGCTATCATGCACCTAAAATGAAGATCGTAGGCAAAATTTATGACCCCGAGAAGTTGATGTACTGGCTTACCCCAACGGGGCCCACATGACTTTTGGCACTTCATATCCTAGGGTTAGATTTTTTATGCCTAGGGTTTTGGAATTCATGTTTATTGTAAAAAGGATTTCATAGCCTCATTGTACTCATCTTCTTTTGAATGAGAGCAGTCGTCACATCTCTTCTTAGAGATAAGACGCCACCATTCCAACAAGCTTGTTTTCCATTCCATTTTACAATTCCATCTTATTTCCTTATTGAATATAAACTAGTTTTACTGTATCTTTGTTATTCTGTGTTAAGCATATTTTAATAATAATCTATATTCATTTAATTATGCTCATAAAATATGGATCATGCAGAGAAAGTGAATGAAACAAGATTTCAAAGGTTATATGTGATCCACGGGCATAGAGAAGCGTGGTCATCTATGGGCCATAGTAGAGGAAAGAGTAGATACCTGTGAGCTATAGAAAAGGAAAGTGTGGATCTGTAGAAAGTGAAAGGAGGAATATACTTGTTCCAGGTTGCAGAATTTGAGGAGAGACTGCAGGTCTATTGGTCTGAGATATGAAGTGTCAGTTACATAGTGTAAAGGTATGTCTATATGTTTATGAGGTTATATCTTAGTGATGTTGTGGATAATTCTTGAGGAATGACTTTGTGAGGTTGGCTTATTCCCTATTGGATGTATGGTATCTATTGTAGAAGTATGATTTGAGGCAGATCTATTGAGGCACATTGTTGGTGCATTTAGCTTCGTCTTATTGGCATTTCTTGAGCCACATTGTGAGAGGCATATATTAGTGATATTGGCATATGATTGGATTTTGAGTGGTACATGCTTGAGGCTACATAAAAATGAGGTTGTGGCCCATGGCTTGTTGTAAGGGTTTATGGCATTTGTTTATGGACAGTGTGATGTACTACTAGAGAACGTTTGATGGTTATATTGGTATATATATTTGGTATATGGTTGAGGTACATGTTCGGTACATGTTGGGACATATAGTTGATGATTTTGGTATATCTTGATGAGTCATAGTTGATGTGTAGTTGACACATGATTGGTACATGCTTGGTATATTATTGAAGGAACTTACTGGTAGTATTGCTAGCACTTGGTTTATGGATGATGTGGCATAGTACATCTAGTTGATGTATGAGTAGTCTTGGATGATGAACATCTTAGTTTTTTTGTGCATATGGTTGAGTGGTTTTGGAAAGTAGATATTATCTGGTTGATAATATTACAGTGATAGGTTTTGAGTATTAGGTTTACAGTGACAGAGTGACAGAAGCAAAGACAGTGGCAGTAAAACTGGGTGAGTTTGTGGCAGTCCACGAGTTGTAGTGAGGATAGGCACATGAATCCACGAGTTGTGGTTAATAAAGGAGCATATACCCACATGTTACAGTATAGATAGGTTTCATATATGTAGGAAATATTTGAAGAAGGTTGGTACATGTTGTGATAGAGTGTTGGTACAGGTTGAAAGTGACAGAGTGACAGTGGTAGTGATTGAGTCAGTGATAGTGACAGGTTGTTCACATTTGGAATTTATATTTTAGGGATATTGGATGGGCAAAGGGAAGGGGGTTGTAGCCTCCTTCCAGTTGGAGCCATAGAATCAGGGAGTTAGGGCTTCCTTCAGGTTGGATCCTGAGAACTAGGTGGTTGTAGCCACCTTCCAGTTGGATCCGGAGAACCCAAGGGGATGTAGCCTCCTTCTAGTTAGAGCCAGAGAATTCAGGGAGTTGTAGCTTCCTTTAGGTTGGATCCTGAGAATAGGGGGTTGTAGCCTCCTTCAAGTTTTAGCTGGATAATTAGGAATTTGGTGCTTCCTATTAATGAATTCTTGATATATATAATAAATAATTTCGTGGTTTTCTCCCATTTGGGTTTCCACCTAAATACTGGTGTATTGTGTTCCTAATGTGATGTTGATGTGATTTTTCTTATGTTTACATGTTTATGATATACGTATATTGGATGCATTCATAGATGATAGATTGATGATATATTGTTGAACATTGTTGATAAAGTGAAAGAATATATATTGTGGTTAAAAGTGCTATAAAGTGTTCATACTGATTCACCTCCCCCCTCTCAGTATTCCAACAATTGGTATCAGAGTTGATTCCTTCAAGAAATAGTTTAACCACTGGAAGGTATATCATGGAATACACTAATAATGGAGTACCAATGTTCGATATGAATGGAGTGAAATTTTTCAGTGTGAATGGAGTACCAATGTTCAATTGTCAGTATGATTTGAACTATGAGTTATGGAGCAGAAGGATGAAAGTATTTTTACAGGCACAAGGATATGATGTTTGGCACTTAGTTATTACAAGATACAACACTACAAAGAAACCAAAGACTGCATCCAAGAAAGAATTGAAAAGGAACGACAAAATAGCAATGGATTTTGTCTTGGAAGGATTTCCTGAATCAGTAAAGGACAAAGTGGGAAAATGTTCATCAACTAAAGAAATATCAGATAAGATAAATAATACCTATTATTCTCCCATTATAGATTCAAATATTTATAAAGAGCATGCAGGTACAGAACAAGAGGTAAGATTCTCATCATGTCAGACAGATTCAGAAGAAGAAGAGTTTGTAGTCAACATAAATGAGTTATTTTTCTTTAATTGTGAAGAGTGTGAAGATATTGAAATTAAATTCCCTTATTTAAATATTGAAAGTGATGAGACAAAAAATACCAATGAAATAGAAGAAAATGAAAAGGAAAAGTAAAAGGATCTTGAATCAGATTTAATCAGTGCTCTTGATGAACTAACAAAATAAAGGAGGAAGAACTAGTCACTTGAGGAACAATTAGACAAGAAGAATTTTCAAGAAAGTTCTGAAGAATCCCAACTGGTCATTGTGAAACTAAAATCTCAGCTAGACTAAGCCATAAATATTGAAGAAACCTAAACAAGTTAGATGGAAGAGAAGCAGTGTTTGGAATCCGAAATAGAAGCACTAAGAAAGGAAGCAATAAAAGAGAAGTAGTGTTTGGAAACTAAAAGAAAGGAAGAAGAAAAGAGAGAGAATATACTGACATATCATCTTAAGGAAATAATTGACGACTTAAATCGGATTGAAGCATAATTCGATCAAGAATAGAGAAGAATTGAAAAATAAATCATCACATGGAAGATCCAACTTGAAGAAGCAAAGGGAATAGAAGAATTCATGAAGATTCAAATGATGAAGAAAGAAGAAGAGGTTGAGAAGTTTGAATAATAAGTTGTCACTTTGAGAAGTAAAATCATCAAGATCATCAAGAATGTTGAAGAGACAAAAATATCCACATCGGTAGTAGAGAATTAAGAGAAGCATTCCAGATTGCCAGAAAAGAATAATGCAGAAAAGAGAAAGAGTTATGCAGAAGTACTCAAAAGAAGGAATCATGGTCAACAAAAATCAAAGATGAATGAGTATAATAGAAATACATCTTCAACAAGACCTACCACATTTAGGTAGCAAAGAAGATTCAACCATAATGAAGGGATCCATGGAAGAGAAGATCATGATCAGCCAAGGCAGGAATTCAGAAGGACTACGCAAAAAAGAAGATCATTCACTCCCATGTATGTAAATTTATTTTATGATAATTGTTTTTACTGTACTCTATTTGGACATAAGGTTGAATATTGCAGGGCTTATGGAAGAAATGTTCAAGTAAGAAAATCTTATGTGGCCTCACATGACATTGAATGTTACAAGTACCAAAAATATGGACACATAGCTCATGATTGTAGAAGCATGATGGATACTTCTTTGAGAAAGAACATTGATGTCATATGTAAGAAGGTTTGTAAAAGAAAAAAAGAATAGGAAAAGGAAGAACAAATGAATAAAGACCAGGTCCCATAGATTGCAAGATTGGAAATAATACGTGATGAAGAAAAAGCTACAGAAAAAAGGGAAGATGTCAGATACATAAAGGTTTGGAGAAGAAATGAAAGAAAATAAGAACGAGTTCCAGAGATCAAAGGATTTGCAGTAGTACAAAAAGGAAAAGAAGAACAAGTAAATAAAGAACAAGTTTAAGAGATTGTACTTTCAATAATTGCAGTGCAAGATCAATCCATGGGCAGAAAAAAAGAAGTCATATTTCAGAGAGACGATGAGTATGTTAACGCTATGTAAATTCCCAGAGGTTGTCAAAGTAGAAGAAATTTACAAGAGGTAACTTTATCCAACCACTTCGAAACTGGAATCTAGCTCTACCAGCTTTAGAGAGGGATCTCTCTTTATGATTTAGCTATGCTTTAACTTTAAGATATTAGGCTAGTTGAACAAAATAAGATTGAATGGTTTGTTGTTGTTTTTGTTGAGTTGGATGAAAAAGGGTTTTACGCCTCTATTGGGATATGGGGTATGTATTATAAAGATAGAGGTCTAAGCATAAATTAAAAGATTCCTTTCACAGGGAAAGATAATGCGTTCATTGGATTCTTTAGCAGCAAAGTGATGAATATCAGAAAAGACGAGAATATCAATTAAAGTAAAGAAGCATTTAAGAATTTCTTCAATGTAATATCAGAAAGATAAACATTAAGATCTTTCAAAGCCGGAAATAGGGTATACAAAGATAAATTCTGTAACAATATGACCACTGAGGGAGAAAAATATTTAACATAGAAAGGAAAACATCACCAATGAATAACACGCAAGAATCTTGTGAAACGTCCCTTTGTATTACTAGAAGATCTCTTGATAAACTATTACAGTCTTTAAAGCTTACAGGGCATAAAAGATCAACCCTTAGTACTTCAAAGTTTGAAGTATTTATAATCAAAAATTACAAATGATCCTGTCATTAAAGATCAGGATGTGGAAATCTAAATTTAGCTAACTAACTCAACAAGATACAAAAATTGAGGAAATGTTTGATGATGTGTTGAAACTTCATGCTGATTTCTGGGGTAAACTGTTGGTGAGTCCTCTGCATGACCTCATCTGATTGGATAGCTAAATGGGCTTGGACACCTCATCTCCTACTTGATCAGATTGCATAACTCTTCCCATTGAAGGTTACTGGGAACGTTGACTTTGAGAAATATTTGGTATACTTCATCCATCTCTGTATACTTGGAAAAAGTTGTCTTGATGATGAAAATGTACTGGATCTCATGCTGTATGATGATGTCTGACTGGAAAGCTTCTAAGAATGCCTTGCCTGTGATACTGCCATGTATTCCTGAGAATTTCGAACTATATTTAGCCACAATGGCTAATTTGTTTTTATAATCAGAAAGTGTCATTAACTTGTCATTTATGACCCTTAAGCCAGGGAGGCCTTTCTTCTGCAGAGCTTCAATTTTGCTGAAAAATATTTGCACTCCTATCTCCATAGCCTGGACCTTTCCTCCAGTTGTAGCATCAATCCTCTTTTGGTTAGGACCCCCTTGACCTCGAGGATGGTTTCTGTCCTATCTTCAATTTTCAAATCCTCTAACTCTTCTCTGGTTTTTGAATTCAGGAATTTAATGATCTCAGTGGCTTCTGTGGTCATCTCTCCCAATTCTCCTCTTATTTTCTCAACCGCTTGCTTGCTTTTTTGCACCAGTTCATTCTGCTTGAACATGATTTGTATCATAGGCCATATTTCATTTATGGATTTGGTGATATCCATACAAACATTTTCCTTGACCTCAACAAGTGTTTTGGCTGCCACTGTTTGCTTTTGAAGCTGTTGCAATTCCTGTTTGAGCTTGTCTGATATTTGTTTCTCCTTGGAGTAGCTGGTTTGGTAAGAAGACTTGAGTTCCAGAAGGTTCTCAATTTCCTTTTTAAGTCTGCTAATCTCTGTCTCTTGCAGATTCATCTCTTCCATGGATTTTTCCAGTTCTATTGTTTTCTCCAGAGCTATCAATGGAATTGCTGAGGGAGTTTCTACTGACGGGATTCCCACTGTAGATGTTGTGCTTACTCCTGTGAGTGGAACTGCGCTCAATGGAATGAATTCCATAGGCTTTGATTGTTCCTTCTGTTTCACTAACTTTTCTAGTTCTGCTTCCATCTCTTTCAACTGTGCATTATACTCCATCATCAACTTGAGAATCTCATCCTTTTCACCTTTTGTCTCAGCTGTCTCCTTTGCTTGTGCATCTTCTGTTGATGGAAATTTCAACTATTTCCTCAGAGAGGCTATATCGACATTTTTCATTTTAAGCATCTCCTCAACTTCTTTCACGTTTGAGGGGTCATACTCGATCTTGAGGACCAATTCTTCCAACATATTAATTCTATTATGCTTCGCAAAGGATGATATATTTTCTAACTTTAGCTGTGTCTGGACATTGCTCAGAGAGACTTGTAGTTTAGCAGCAATAGTGGAAGCATTTTCCAAAGTGGGGAAAACCATTTCTCTAGTTCGCCTGTGCATATCCATTTGATCAGTGGGTATTACACATAAAAAATACTCACTTTGATAGTGTCGCAAGTGTCGTCATTACAAGTGTTGCAAGTGTCGCATTTTGCTCACAAGTGTCGCAAGTGTCAAGGAAAGCATACTGCCATGATGCCTATGTTGTGCCTGTAAACGACATCTGTTGTTGGGTATTTTACCCTACAGACTAATAAGCTAGGGTTCTAAGCCTATATGCAGATCATGACCCTTCAGATTTACCCTTTAACCTTCTACCCAAAATCTCAACCCCTTTTCTCAGACAAGCACAGGAAGAATGAACT
>ML796386.1:21874-39864 GCA_009831015.1 Picea engelmannii
TTTGGAGTTGGTTATTGGGTTCCAAAATATTCTACGGGGAGTTCACATGAGCACTTGGACATGGGACCTGGGCTTACAATGGTGGTTGGACTACTTCAGCATGGTGGATTTCCTTTCTACATGGGACTTTTGTTCTTCAGTCTTCTTCAGCATTATGGTCCACAATTATCCATGGGACCCTGGTATATGGTTGTACATCAAGCGTTGAGGGCAACGCTTTCATAAGGGGGATGGAATGTAAGGTAGCTAGAGAGGTAGTGGGGGGGCCCAGAGGGCCCATAGTGATAATAGTCGAGGTCATTCAATTTAAGGTGGACTAGGTCCACTATATTATTAAATAAGGCCCACTATGGTAGTTAGATATAATAAATGTAAGATGACTTCTTAGAAGGTTCTACTTCTAGAAGATTTCTCCTCTAGAATGTTCTTAGGTGATGGTAGCACTATATAAAGGGGTTCAAGCAATGTAATGGGACATGAAGAGAAGTATTGTATTTGGAGCTGAGGCTCATTAGGAGGTTGCCCCCTCGAAGAGGCAAATGAACAGGAGAGGATCCCTTCCATAATAGGATCCATTGTATGGTGTTGCCCTACCCTAAGGGTTTGATATAATAAAGTGGTGCTTTTCTATATTGTTCTTCTATATCTGTTGTAGTACTTTTATATTCAGTCTTTGGTTCTTAACACATTTTTGACATTCTCATGGTAGAATGGTTTACTAAATCACTGTTACCCCCAATCGCTCGCGATGTCGCTATGGGTGGTGCGGTCACAGAGTAACAAGCCATAGCTCATGCTCAGTATTTAGATTTGGTTTATTCCCAATTTGGTACTTTGTATGATCTGCTTCCGAATGTTGCTTGAGATAATACCAATCCTTCTAAGCCTTCATCCTCATCTCATGTAGATGGTGTTATTGGTTCCGTCAAAACTCAATCTTTTTCCAAATCAACTACACCCTCCTCTAGCTCCCCCCAAACTCAAATCTCTGAGGTGAATGCAGTTCAATATGCCCCTTCACAACAATCCAAAGGTAAGAAGAAGACAAAGAATAAATCAAAAAATAATAATGAACAACCCAAAAATGAAACACTTGCTACTGAAAAGTAACCACAATAGAAACTGAAATTCCCATGTATCATTTGTGGTGATGATCACTACACTCAATATTGTCCACTTCATAATGAAGTGGCCAAAATTTTCCAAGGGAAGTCACAACCCGCTGTGCTTACTCAGCCTTTTCCACAGTAGCAATCCATGGTTGCTCAAACCCCCTCTCCTGGGGGCAGTTCTAGTGAACCTAATGATGAGGCCTCGTCGAGTGCACATATTTATATGTTTAATGGGATCAATTTGACCACTCTCTCTAAGATCTATGACACACCAGGTAACCTTGACAATGGAAAAGACACTAATGGTGATGGCACTTTACCAGATCCATCATCATCCTCCGTTAGTCTTCAATTGGTTAATCCTCTGTCTGGACCACTTCAAATTGAGAAACCCATGTTCGAATCTATATTACGCCCTCCTAAGAGCACTATCCACAAAGCTACCTTTAATCCTAGCTCACGTGTCGCCCAGAACTATAACATTGTTGAAGATTTGGCTCAAGCATCATGTGCTATGTCTGTGTTAGAAGTTATATAGCACTGCCCCAGTCAACGTAGAACGCTCTTGACCGCTCTTGGTGCTGTGGATCTTGAGTCATCCAATCAGATCATGTTTAATCTGGATAATTATGCGTCTCGACTCTCCCACCAACTTGCTTTCCAAGTTGATGTTGTTGTTCACAATCAACAAATCCACCAAACTATTCTGGATGAGGGAGCCTCAACTTGTTTCATGTATTTAGTGTGTTTGAAAGGTTTAAAATCACCAACACTCAACAAATCCCCAATGATGTTACGCGCCTTCGATGGGCGAGGTTTTCATCCCCATGGGATTTTACAGTCCCTGCCCATCCAATTGGGTGGAAAAACTGTTACTTCTAATGTCGAGGTGGTCGATGGTCCCCTCGATTACAACTTGTTACTTGGAAGAAGTTGGTATTATGCTATGACTTTCGTTGCCTTGTCAATCTTTCAATGTGTACAATTTCCTCACCAGGGCAAAATTGTCACTGTTGATCAGTTGGATTTTTGCACGACCAATGCTCACGTTCCCACTACCAACAATATTCCTTTCTTGGGAGACCACAAGATCACGTATGAAAGTGTTGGTGTTGGCTTACTGAAATATTCTAGCCTCATGGGTACCTTCCCTACACCACTTCCACCGACCACACATCATATTTCCACCATTGATATGATTTCAACCACGGCTTATCAATCTTTGGAATCATCTGACCCTTGGATTGTACCTTGTCCTTTGGAATTCGATGCACTGAGTGACACCGTGCCACTTAGTCCAGCTGAAACGTCATACATTTCTACCCACTCCGCTTATCCCTTGTTGAATTCCCAACATCTATTGGCACTTGACAGTTCCTCGATGCAATGACGGTTGAGTTCCATGTCATCTGTGATCGACTACATTTCCTCAACTTTTCCTCTTGATGAATCTATTCCAGAAATGTTTCACATTGACAAGTTACCTCAGGATACTAACTATCACTGATCCTCTTTTCTTCCCCCTCGTGAAGAAATTCGGGAAGATATACACTCTATCTCCCCTCCTGGTGTTGATTTTTCATCATCTCCCATGATTTCAACTTCCAACGATTTGGATCCGGTAGTGGACATGGTGATTTCTTTGGTAGGATTATTGGAGCTCGATCTCCTTACTCCTATCACGACCCTCGATATGTGTTCCTTCTCGAGTGATTATATTCCATCCATAGAAGACCTCCTGAAGGCCATGACCATGTTTCATCCTTTGACATGGAACCCTTCCAGAGCATTGTCCTCTTGGAAGCCGTGATCTGGACGAAAATACGAGCATAGTGTCTCTTCTCTGTGGCAAGCTCGTTAAAAAATGAAACAGAGGTCCTGAGCATTGTTCTTTTCCTGTGTCAAGCTCATTGAAAAATGAAACAGTCACACCTCTTGAACCTTCTTTTCATCCACCCTTCTCCTTTTTCTCATCTACTAGAGAAATTGGTGACGACCTTAGAGCCGGTGAATGAATCGAAGCTTGGAGGGCATGTCTCCAGCCTTTGATGATATTTCTGGAGTTCATCCACTAGCTTTCAAGCTGGGGAAATACCAAGCTTAGTCTTTGTTCTTTCTCGTGCTCGTAAATACATGAGAATGCATCCGAGTATACTTTTATCTCTTTTTCGGACCTGTATGGATACACGAAAAAGGAACCCATAGAGTCTCCTTTAAGCTCCTTTCAGACTCTCTAAACATGAAAATATTGTTGAGTGATCTTGCTTCCTTTCCCACTCATTAAATGGTTTGAAAGGGCATCTTTCGAGTGATAATTTATCTCTTTTTTGGCCTCGCAAGACTAACATTATGAAAAAGAAAAACACTGGAGTAATCTTTAACTTCTTTTCAAACTCTCTAAAGATGAAAAGATTACCGAGCAACCTTGTTCTCTTCACGTTCATTAAAGTATTTAAAGAAAACATTTGTTGAGTGATAATTTATCTCTTTTTTGGTCTCGTCAGACTACTTTACGAAAAAGGAACTGAGGGAGTTCTCTTTTAAGTGTTTTTCCAGACTCTATAATCATGGAAAAACTTTGAGTTTTCTATCTTTGGACTCGCTAAACAAAACATTGACAGGCCCATATGGGATTGAACCCTTACTTCTTCTAGTTCGTTAAACAAAGGAAGAGGAACTTACTGAAGGTGAGTTTTATCGATCATGTGTTATCCTCCTCGATCTCGTTAAATTAAAAAGAGGTACTCATCTATCTGGATGGGGGAAAAAATTGAAAGAAGCAAGCCAAGTAGTTTTTTGAGAATATTACCCAGTAACTTTTAGAGTCGCCCTTGAACACGACACTTTGTATTTTGCATGCATTATAATCCACTGAACCTCTACACTGAGCCAATTCTTTGAGTTTCTTTCACTCCTCTGGGTCACCCGACGTAAGTCATAGCATCCACTGCATCATCAAGTTTTGGTCCATGTCATGTTTCTGCTATCGTGCCTCAGTGTTCAAGGGAAGTACCCATCTCGTGAGTCAGCCGTCACAAATATCTTGTCTCAATACCCATGTCAGTCCATGTTCATTTGATCTACCAATTACATCTCTATGTCTGTTTCGTGTCGTTGATGGGGGATACATCAAGGCCCTCCTTCGGCGAGCCTATTCCTGTTGGCTTTAACACATTATCCAGGAATTAGACTTAGAAACCAGTTAGTACTTTGGGACCTACATGCATCAATGGCAGGCCTCCTCACGTCCAAAAGCAGGTTTACATCATTGACCTCTGATCAAATGATTCCACGGATGTTCGACTCCAGCTCATCCATTCACATTCGTTGGAATGTACTAAGGTACCTTGGGAATCATTGACATTAATGGTGATCTCCCTCGTGCTTGTTAACGGTTTAGATCATTGACCGCTAATCAAGTGGTTTCTGCCATGTTTGACATCGGGACATCTATTCACATGGTTAGATTCGTACTACATCGGGATTGGTAAGAAGACCCTGGGTTGAGTGATCACTTTGATATGTACTTTTCCCAGGTTGCGATGGAGTTTCTCTTGAACAATGACACATACACTATTACATAGATCCACTTTGTATTGGTCATGGCTATGTATTTTCATCTCATAGATCCACTGTGTATTCTTCATGGCTATGATCAGTTCATGTCATAAGAGTATAGATCCACAGTGTATTTTCAGTGGCTATTGTTGTAGGAAAATCTCCCTGCGGATAGGTAGATCGCCTCAAAGAGATAGACCCTAAACTCTAATACAGAAAGTACTTAACGTGGACACTGACTTCCTTTCAAATCTATACAAACTAATACATGAGGAGGAAGGAGAACAGAAGTACCTCTTTATCGACGTTTGTCCCTGCACGCTCCGAGTTGAGCTCCAATCTTTCGCTCCTCGACAAGTCCTGTAGACAAACAAAGTATGACCACTTCCTAATCTATTGATATTAGCTTGAAAATAGATCTATCTATCAATGATAAGTTCATGTAAGATCAGACACAAACTAGAAAGAAACAGGCCAAGCATGTCATATTAATGAGAATAATGACAACAGTACTTACAATCGTAGATGCGAATGCGATAGCTTCATCAAGTCCCCTTTGTCTAACCCTTGCTCGAAAGATCCACGACCTGGATGATAACAACTTCAATGATCACTCTCCTTCAGCTGAATGTGTGTTTCCTATGAGATCATAGGTTTCATGCTAGCAATTCTTCCCCCTCTCACCATCATAGAGCCTACTTATATAGGTTAAGAGAGGCTTAACCTGTTGAGGTATATTTAGGGTAGGTTGAGCAATTCCCTCCTTAGATCAAGGATCTTCTGATTGAACCAAGAATTCAAATGCAACTACCTTCCAAACTTGAAAGATCCTTCCCTTATTCTCCTCAATGGGTCAACCACTGCCCAAATTAGACAGTGCTCCGTCAAAAGGGGCATCAGGGCACTATAGCTCTCCTTAGGAACCTTGAGGGGAGCGCCAGTACTCCAAGGATGGATAGCACTCCTTCAGAGGGGAAGTTGGGAATTATAATGCTCCCTAAGACCTTATAGGGGAGCGCCAGTGCTCCTAAGGCTGATGCAAAGGAGCGCTCACCTTCAAAACCCTTGTTTGAGAGCTCCCTTTCAAGTGGTAAGAGTTCTTTTACTTCAGTTAATCATTCTCCCTCTTCCAAATCAAGTGTCTAAGTTGTTCTAGATGTCTCCTTGGTGTTGTCATCATGGAAGCATGATTTGTTTGATGTTTGTGACACTTGTGAATGACATACGACACTTGTGACAGTTGAGAGGAACATGCAACACTTACGACACTTATCGAAGTGAGCAATATTGAGGTGTAACAGATTGCCCCCCAAAGTATGAAGTTAGAAGATGCGAACTGATAACTAAAATGCTTTGTAGACGTTCAGGCAAGGGTATAGACTCAGACAACCTGACAGAAGTTGCACACAAACATCCAACAAATATCATGACATATTTCAAAACCCAAGGCAGACATACCTATGCTTGGGTGATCAAGACTTGCAAGATATGGCCTCCATAAAATACACTGCGGATCCATAATTGTATTGATGAAAAGGTATAGCCATTGGGGATACAATGTGGATCTATACTTTAATGACCTGGACTGATCGTAGCCACGAAGAATACACAGTGGATCTATGAGATGACAAGACATAGCCACGACCAATACAAAGTGGATCTATGTAACAGTGTATGTATCATTCGTCCAAACTCTTTCACAACCTGGGCAAAGTATATATCAGAGTGATTACTCAACCCAGGGTCTTCTTACCGATCCCAATGTGGTACAATTCTAACCATGCGAATAGATGTCCTAATGTCGAACATGGAAGAAACCACTTGATTACCGGTCAATGGTATGAACCGTTAAAAAGTGTGAGGGAGATCACCATTAATGTCAATGATTCCCAAGGTACCCTAGTACATCCCAACAAATGTGAATGGATGAGATGGAGTCAAACATCTGTGGAATAATTCGATCAGAGGTCAATGACGTAAACCTACTGTCGAATGTGAGGAGGCCTGCCATTGAGGCATGCATGTCCCAAAGTACTAACTGGTTTCTAAGCTTAATTCCTAGATAATGTGCTGAAGTCGACAGGAATAGGATCATCGAAGGAGGGCCTTGATGTATCCCCCATCAACGACATGAAATGGACATAGAGATGTAATTGGTAGATCAAATGGACAGGACTGACACAGGTTTTGAGGCAAGATATTTGGGATGGTTGACTCTCGAGGCGGATACTTCCCTTGAACACTGAGGCACAACAACAAGAACATGAGATGGACCAAAACTTGATGATGTAGTGGATGTTGTGACTTGCATTGGGTGACCCAAAGGAGTGAAAGAAACTCAAAGAATTGGCTCAGTGCAGAGGCTCAGCGGGTTATAATGCGTGCATATGACAAAGTTTCGTGTTCAAGGGTGACTCTAAGAATTGCTTGATAACATTCTCAAGAGACTTCTTGGCTTGCTTCTTTCAATTTCCCCCCCATCCAGATAGACGAGTACCTCTTTTTGATTTAATGAGCTTGAGAAGGATAACACATGCTCGATATAACTTGCCTTCGGTAAGTTCCTCTTCCTTTTTTTAATGAACCAAAATAATTAAGGGTTCGATCCCATATGGGTCTGTCGATGTGTTCTTTAGCGAGTCCAAAGAAAGAAAACTCGAAGGTTTTTCAAGATTATAGAGTTTGGAAAAACACTTAAAAGAGAACTCTCTCAGTTCCTTTTTCATACAATAGTCTAACGAGACCGAAAAAGAGATAAACTATCGCTCGAAAGACGCCCTTTCAAACCTTTTAACGAGTGTGAAAGGAAGCAAGGTCACTCGACAATCTTTTCATATTTAGAGAGTCTAAAAATGGTTTAAAGATGAATCCATAGGGGTTCCTTTTTCATTTGTCCATGTCTACCCAGCGTGTTCTCATATTTTCAAGCTTGAGAACGAACCAAGACTATGCTAATGAACGCAACAAGGTAAATATCCCATCAGAACTGCCAGGAAACTTGTGATGTCAGAACTACAAACCAATGGTTTAGTGAAGCCATTATATTGTTAGAGAAACCCATAAATGTCGATACCTTATAAAAAATGGAAATTTATAAATAGAAATATAATGAAAATTCCATTTACCATTTCATTTTGCACAAGGATTTTGGAGTAGTGGAGATTCTCATTTTAGAGGTGGATCTTGTCTCGCTTGATACTGGAGCTACAGTTAACCATTTTCCTCGCTGTTTGGACCAGGTAGATCTTCATGTCTCCTTCTTTCAATTACATGGTTTAATATTCATTTTCATAGCAGCATTTAATTCAAAAATTGAAGCCCTAAAGCACCCCAAAAATATCAAATCGGCCTCTTTTACAAGTGATGGGAAAAGGGCGTTCTTTTTGCAAAAACGTTTTAGAAGGGGATGGCCATGATGCCAATGCCTTAGTATCTAAGTGGATGGGTCGTTTTTGTCAAAGAACCCATGAAAAATTCTCCCATATTCCCACGTAGCCATAAAGAAATCGTTTTCATTTCAAAATGTTTGTATTATTGTGTGATGGACATTGAATGGCTAAGAGAGGGCATGATGATTGTAAAAGAGGGTGTGGTCTCTTTAAATAATTTGGGCATTAGATTTCATGTCTTTTAGATTGCTTTTGAAAATTGCCGATATTGCCAAAACATTGAAATAATGAAATCCTTATTTTTTTTGTTTTGTAGGTGACTTCGGCAACCATGATCGAGTGGAGAGAACAAGAACATGAGATTGATGACTTGGATGCCTTGCGAAGTCCTTGCACACAGGCCACATTGCGAGCTTGTGGCTTACTAAAATTATTTAAATTGCAAAAAATGAAGAAGGAGATTTTTTTGCTTGAGCATATGATTGGCCTATGGGATGTTGCGGAGCAAGGATTCCGGATTGGCACACAGCTTCTAACTGTCGAGTTAGAAGACGTGTATTTCCTAATTGGCCTCTCAAAAAGAGGGGTTCCCATATCTTTTTTCGGGCAAAGGGAGTTACCTGAACAAGTGGGCGTCTATCTAGCACGTCACTGCATTCTAGGAGCAAGACTGGTAGGGGGTAGAATCCCTATCAGGGATATCTGAGAGCTACCCCTCCGGTCCATTTTTTTCTCCATCACGAGTGTGACGGGTAGTATTAGCATGCATATAGCATCTAGATCACAGGTGGCTTATGGTGTACAATGCTTGGAACCAACACTGTTCAACTGGAGTGTAGGGTTCCTTCGAAATGTGAAGGAACAAATTTCACGGTGCAGGATGGGATAGAAACAGTTTGGTTACGGCTCTTTTCTGGTCTCATTTTTCCTAGAGCACATCCACCAGATGCAGCCTCAGATAGCACTAGCAGTGTGACCAGTGGATGAACCAAGGATGGAGAGGTGGACTAGTCTGTCTCCAAGGCTAGTAGTGGAGTCAGAGTTCCATTTCACTGGAAATTTTTTTGCTTGGCTGAGGTGGTAGTATCTCTGGATAGAAGACTTCCCGTATGCTGAGGTGGATTTCTGTGGGAGCATGGATTTGATTCTACCCATGGGGGAAGACTGGGACGTGTCAGGTAAGAGACTGAGCAACACCCTGTCTAGTTTTAGTTTTTTTAATTTTTTTGATGTATATATATATATATATATTTTGGGTATATAGAAGAGTTTTTAACAGATGTATTGTTTTCAACATGCATACAAGGGAGCAGTGTGCCCGGACAATAAACCGATACCAGGAAATCGTGGGGGTGCTCCAGTTGTAGTAGATATGGGAGTACCTGTGATAGGTCTCCAGGAGGTTGAAAGAAACCTCCAAAGCCTCACAATGGGCATTCCTCCTCTACGGAGGGGAGAAGTGCCTTTACATCTATAGAGGCTCACTGTAGGAGTGCCAGAGAATGTCAATTCTCTACTGAGACACGTAGTACGTGCAGTGATGTGTTACTCACAGCACAATGTAGCACAGGGAGATTAGAGTTTCTCTGGCGATCGTATTTTTGTATGCCTTGTCAGGCGATGTTGTAGGGGTTTAAAGACCCAACATTTTTCTCTTCTACATAATTCTTGATGTAATCAAAACATTTCAGTCATGCCATATATATATATATATACAGTTCCAAGTTTTTTACAGTGCCAAATGATTTGTACATGATTATGTCTATGATGTGTTTTAATTTACATGTGATGTACAATTTGCTTTCCTTAAATCTTATATGTGGGCAAGATACTGATCCATGATGTAATTAGCTAACGAATCTGAAACACTGTTGAGTTCTCTTGGAATGTGTCTATATTCAATGTAATCAAACATTCGTTCAAGATGATGAACTTGCAGGTGGAGACGTAGCAGGATAGGATTGCAGATAGAGTAGGTATGGTTGAGCTGATAGACCATGATTTGGGAGTCTAAGTAAACAATGATGCGAGAGATACCTAGGGAGGAGGCTTGGGTCAATAGTCCGATGACAGCATGATATTCTGCCATGTTGTTGGTTGCTGGTCCTAAGCAGATACCTCCTGAACTCACCACCTCGTCAAATTGGTAAATAACCCATGCTGCCAAAGCAATGTTCCAGGTATGTTGACTAGCGCCATCCACAAACTCAAAAAAGATAGGAAAGGAAGACGTCATCTATGCATGAAAACACAAGCACAGTCATGAGTGGCAAAGGTAAAGACTCGAGCACGCGAAAGAAATAGACACACCAAACTAAAATACAATAATTTACAAAGTACACATGCTGGGTAATCTAAGCATAGTACTTTTTAAGGTAGAGCCCGTTTTGGGCCTCTCCTAGGGAAATTCCATCATAATCTACCAATTCGTAGTGCCTCTGTGTAGAACACACTTCACAATGTAAGGACCATGCCACAGAGGTTCTAATTTACCTGTCCCCAATTTTTTGTGAGCTTGGACATAAACGAGGACTAAGTCTCCTTCTACAAAAGTCTGAGGATGGACGAATTTGTCGTACTGACTCTTAATTTTCTTCTGATGTGCCTCATTAGCGAGAGCAACATCACGACGTGTTTCATCCATCTTGGATAGGTACAAGAAATGTTATTCTTCGGCAGAAGTATGGGGTAGGAGTTCCACTTTAAGTTTGAGTGATGGAATCTCACACTTGATTGGTAGAATGACTTCGATTCCATATACTAACTGGAAAGGAGTAAATCCACTTGAGGTTTTCACGGAAGTACGATAATCCTAGAGAGCGGAGAAAAGTTGTAGATGCCACGATGTCTTGTTTTCCCCTACCATGCATTGAATCATGGTTTTTAGGACTTTGTTGATGGCCTCAACTTGTCCATTGGCCTGAGGATAGTAAGGGGATGAGTTTTCATGGCAAAAACCCAATTTGATATGCAGTTCGCTCATCATCTGGTTCTTGAAGTCTGCACTGTGATCAGTGACAATGGCGTGTGGTACACCAAAACAAGTTATGATATGGTTGAAAAGGAACAGAGCTATGGTACGACCATCATTCAGGAAGGTAGGCATAGCCTCAACCCATTTGGTGAAGAAGTCAATGACGACGATTATATAACCATGCCCCCCGGCTGAGGTAGGCTTACACTGCATGCAATCGATACCCCACTTGGCAAAGGGGCCAATGGCGATAATGGGGTGCGGCGCAGTAGGGTGGGTGCATGCCTTCTTGTTAAAGACTTGGCAGGGTGGGCATTTTTTGACTGCCTCGATACAATCTTTGAAAATCGAGGGCCAAAAGTAGCTGGCACGTAGGATCTTTTGGGCTGTGGCCATCCTAGAAAGGTGACCACCATAGGTGCCAAGGTGACAATCATTCAGAACACGTTTATCCTCCTCGTGAACCAAACATCATCGAAGGATAGTGTCAATCCCATGAAGATACAACGTGTCACCGACGATGAGATAGCGACGAGAATGGTGGTGAATACGTCGACGCTCTTTGTGAGAAATGTTAGGCTGAAAATGTTGGGTTTGAAGGTAAAGGAGAATGTCTCTATACCAAGGGTTAGAAGTGCTGATGAGGAAGAGAGATTCATCGGGGAGAGAATCTCTAGGTTTGATGTCTTCATCGGCATGAGGGAGAGCACAGATAAGCTCTGCAAACACCAGGGACTTTTTGGCTTTGGACTTCGTAAATTCCAGATCGAATTCCTGAAGGATGACGATCCATTTAGAATATTTTCCCCCAAGTACTTGACATGTCAAGATGTGGTACATGGGGTTGGAGTTCGCAATTACCATGGTGGTGCGTAATAAGATGTAGTGGCGAAATCTCTGGACAACAATGATGGCTGCTAGAGCCAGTTTCTCTACATGTGAGTATCAGAGTTCGGGTCCAGATAGACTCTTGCTTAGGTAATAAATCACATGTTCTTCACCATTGGGGTCCTCTTGAACTAACACCATTGCAATAGTGGAAGTGGAGGAAGCTAAGTAAAGGATATATTCCTTTGTGTACTCTGGAGGATTTAACAAAGGTGCATGGGTCAAGGCATGCTTGAGAGCATCAAATGACCATTGAGTGGTGTCGTCCCAGATGAAAGGGGTGTTTTTCTGCAGTAATCGCATGAATCCTCTAGTGATCTCAGCATAGTTGCAAATGAAATGGCGAAGGAAGTTTGCTTTGCCTTGCAAACTTTGGATTTGGGTTAAATCGGTAGGTGGGGGTAAGGCTAGAATGGCCTTAATTTTTAAGGGATCCACCCTAATCCCATCTTCAGGGATCAACCGAGGAGGCGACCGGATTCGATAGCAATAATACGCTTATGTGGGTTCAAGCGAATATGGTAGAACCGACATAGAAGAAAAATAGCCCGTAAGTGATCGACGTGATTGGATCGATTGGATGAGTGGGTAGGTAAATCGTCGAGGTAAGGCTCTATGATATGCTTGATATCGTGGAAAGCATACGACATGGCCCACTAGAAAGTATCACTAGCATTTTTAATACCAAAAGGTAGCTTTCGATAGGCGAAAGTTCCCCACGGGCAGGTAAAGGCTGTCTTATGTTGATCAGTAGGTAAGATTTCAATCTGGTTATACCCAGAGAAGCCATCCATGAAAGAGAAGATTACGCTCCTAGCGCAATTATCGATGATTTGGTCAATGAAGGGTGTAGGGTAGTTGTCTTTGGGACAAGCTTTGTTGAGATCTCAATAGTCAACACAAACATGGATGGTCCCTTGCTTTTTAGCAATCGGAACAAGGTTGGAGACCCATTCTGTCAAAGGGATGGGGTAGATAAAGCCAGATTTTAGAAGTTTCTCAACTTTTTCCGTTATAGCTACAATTTTCTTGGAATGAACCGGGCGAAGCTTTTGTCGAACAGGTTTCGCACCAGGGTAAGTTTTGATTTCTTGCACGAAGATCTAAGGGTCGATCCCTAGCATTTCCTCGTAGCTCCATGCAAAGACACCACATAATTATTTAAACAAAGTGGTGTAAGAGACCACTTCTTTGGGTGTGCAATTAGCACCAAGATTAATGTTTTCCATGACACCTTCTTTGATCGAAATGTCAATAATGATCATAGTAGAGATGTTACCCATATTCCCCTCAGAGAGAGTATCTTGTGTGAGGATAGGAGATTGCGGAGCATCGGTAACATCGGGAGGGAAGAAAAAGTGTATGTCTTGGTGGATTTCTTCCAAAGGTGGAAGAAAAGAGGATCGATGATGGTTATCATCCCAAGGTAGATTGTCAATACTAAGCATTTCCATAATAGATTCGTCAGAAGGAAAGATTTGGGAAATGTAATCAACGGAAGACGATAGGGAATCCAACCATGAGGGCACCGAGTAGGCATCAGGTGCCAATAAATGTGGGTTGTTCAGAGAGGGAGAGGTGGATTGAATAGCTACAGATGTGGCCTTCACTGGGCTAAGTGGCATAGTGTCACTGAGCACATTGAATTCCAGAGGACTAGGTACAATCCAAGGATCAGATGATTCCAAGGATTGATAAGGCATAGTCGAGATCATATTGACAACGTCAATATGATGCATGGTAGGTGGAAGTGGTGTAGGGAAAGTACCCATAAGGCTAGAATATTTCAACAAGCCAGCACCAACACTTTCATACATAATTGGGTGGTCTCCCAAAAAAAGAATGTTGTTGGTGACAGGGACGCTAGCGTCAGGTGTGCAGAAATTGAGTCGATCGACGGTGAAAATGTTTCCTTGATGGGGGAATTGTACACATTGAAACACCGACGAGGAAATGGCATTCATAGCGTAGAACCAAATTCTTCCAAGTAGTAGGTTGTAATCGAGGGGGGCATCGGCCACCTCGACATCAACGGTAACAATTTTGCTGCCCAACTCAACGACTAAGAATTGTAACAATCCGTGAGGATGAAAGCCTCGTCCATCGAAAGTGCGTAACATTGTAGGGGATTTGTTAAGGGAAGGTGATTTTAAGCCTTTCCAATAAGATAAATACATGACACAAGTAGAGGCTCCCTCATCCAAGATAGTTCGGTGGATTTGTTGATTGTGAACAACAACATCGATTTGAAAAGCTAGTTGGTGGGAGAGTCGTTGTTGATGATCATCCAAATTAAACATGAGGTTATTCGATGACTCAGGATTGAAAGTGCCAATAGTAGCTAAGAGCGTTATACATTGGCTAGGAAAGTGTTGTAGAACTTCCAAGGCGGACATAACACACGGTGCTTGGGCCAAATCTTCTACAATGTTGTAATTTTGGGCAGCCCGTGAACTAGGATTGAAAGTAGATTTTTAGATAGTGCTCTTAGGAGGGTGTAAGATGGAGTCAAACGAAGGTTTCTCAATATGAAGTGGCCCAGATGAAGGGCTATCAGATGGAGGACTAACAGAAGAAGGTAACAGGTCCAGTATGGAACCATTAGTAGTCTTCGGCTTATCAGGTTTAACTAGTGTGTCATATGTTGCCCCCTGCGGTGGGGGTTTGAGCAACCAAATATTGTTGCTGTGGAAAAGGATGAGTAAGCACAGCGGGTTGTGAATTTCCCTTAAAAAGTTTGGCCACTTCATCGTGATGTAGACAGTCTCGAGTGTAGTGATCGTCACCACAAATGAGACATGGGAATTTCGATTTTCGTTGTGGTTGTTTTTTGGCAGCAGGGGTTTGTGGTTGATTTTTTGGTTGTTCATTGTTAATGTTTTTCTTTGGTTTATTTCTCACTTTCTTCTTGCCCCTAGGTTTTTGTGAAGGGGTCAATTGGACCGCATTCACCTCAGAGACCTGAGTTTGAGGGGGGGTAAAAGAGGGTGCATTCGGACTGGGAGCAGTCGTCGAAGCAGGCCACTGATTGGTTCCAATCGATTGGGAAGTAGATTGGGTTTTGACGGAGCCAATAAATCCATCCACATGCGAGGTAGATGTTGGTTTGGATAGATCATTAGTGGCATGGGTAGCATTGGGTATCAACTCATACAGAGTATCAGATTGTGAATAAACTAAGACCAAGTACTGAGCTCGGGTAATGGCTTCTTCCTCAGTGACCACACCACCCATAGCAACATCATGAGCGATCTGGGGTAACAATGATTTGGTGAACCATTCTACTAATAATTGGTCAGGAATGACTACTTTGATTATCCTTCGTCATTGTCTCCATTCAAGAATATGATCGGAGATATGTACGGAGGTTGTCTGACGAAGACAGGTCAATAGTTCAGTACCTGTTTCATATCGAATGGGTAGTTGGAAGTGTGTGAGGAAGGACATGGAGAGGGAGTTGAAGTCATGAAAAGGGGCACGTGGTAGTTCAATATACCATTTTGCTGCGGAACCCGTAAGCGTTCGTTGGAAAAGATGCAAACGTATAGAATCGTCCATGAGGGATTTGGATGAACACCACAAATGGAAAGTCATCACGTGGTTGTTCGGGTCTTCTCCGGACTTTCCGTCGAATTTTGGGATATCAGAAGGAAGTTTAGCTGTAATAGCTGGCTAAACCAAAGAATGATAAATAGGATCATTCATTAACTGAGACAAGTCTGGAAGGTCCAGGGTTGCTAGAAAGGGTAGTTGTCGGTTAAACTGTGGGTAATGCTGGTGTGGCATGGGGACACCAGTAGGGCCATACACTAGGTTATGTGGATAATTGTAACTAGTGGACCCTCTTGTATGGGGTTGGTGTTGACCAGGGTACACAGGATTTGAGGTGTTTTGAGAAGTATGTGTGAGCAGAGGATAACCAGATGGGTTTTGAGGATTATAAGTTGGATTTGGTGTTTTTCCATAAGGGGGTTGTTGTGGAGCTTGAGAATTGTGTCCTGCCAAGAATTGTGGGTTTATTGGAAAAGGGATATTCCATGGATTAGGAGTGGCAGACACATTTTTTCCATATGGTTGATGGTAGGCTCCAGATTGAGGTTGCCCCCCAGCATGAGGGTGCCCCCCAAATGGAAGTTGTCCTCAGGTGGGAGGATTCCCCCCAGCTTGAGGTAGAGTTCCCAGAATTTGAGAACCAGACATAAATGACTAACTGGTACCGCTGGATGGATTAAGACCACCAAGACCAGTCCCTTTGGGTTGTTGGATAGGTATGGAACTTCCCATCATAACTTGGGTAGTAGTGGCAGTGGAAAAATTCAGTGCTTTGTACCCAAAAGGGAGTGATGATGTAGGTCTTGGTGTTACTGGTGTGCCAATAACAACTTGGCTAACCACCGCGTTACCGACGGGAATAGTCGAAATGTGAGGGACCAATGTGGAATGGGCCATCTAGAGAGGAAAGGTAGACCTTGGGCCAACGGACGATGTGTTCAGATCAGCGGATGGTGTGGCCATAAAAATGGTGGTACCGGTAAAATAGTTTAGGGGTACGGTGTAGGTGAGAGGTGCGTCAGCACCTATCCCCGTTCCATAAATATCCTGCACCATGCGCGGTGGACTTCGAACAATGTCTACGATCCAAAAGGGGTCATCGGCTAAAGGGTTTGAACGAGACCCAGCCGGAATGTCAGAAGGATTGACGACGACAAATTCACCAACTGAATTCAATTGGAGGACATGTCGTTCATATCCCTCCGGAATGTGGAAAGCTTTTGGAGACTCTGAAACAATTCGAAAATTCTCTAAAGGAGTGGGAACTTCTTCTTGGGAAGTTGTAGTATCTTGAACCTCGCTCTGTTGAGGAGATTCCTCCATAGAATGAGGGGGTAAAGGGGTGTTCCCTTCCATATTTTCTGGAGAAAGTCCTTGTAGCCTCCGTGAACGGCGTGGAGGGTCGATGTTGGTGAAAAAGAGTCGACGAACGAGATCTATGGCCAACTACTGAAAAGAAATAGCATACGCTAATAAAATCTAAGAATCACAACCAAGCAAACAGGGCCTTCTCTCGATGACCATACTAGTTGGTGATGAAATCCAACATCACGTGATCAGGTCAAGAAGGGGTGGGGATATGTTGGAATAGTTACAATGGCAACCTGCTTAACGGACTTACGCCTTGGTGTAAACTTCCACGCAGTAATTGTGGATTTACCCTCCAAGGAGCCTGAGTGAGTTTGACCAATGTCTGCTCCAGGTACAGTGAGACTTCCCTTCACTGTCACCTTGTGTAAGACCCTAAAGATTATGGCCACTAAGGTTACCAATTCATAATCAGCCCCTGGGCGAATACAGTCGACAGTCTGATCCGAACGTACGGGCAGGGTATCTAGCCTGAAATCAACTAAAAGGATTCCACGTAGTAATTGTGGATTTACCTCTAAGCGATCCCCATAATATGATCTGACCACTACAATCAGTCAAACCATGGAGGGATAATCCCCGTAGCTCTCCCAAATTCAACCTCGTGCGTAACCCCTGTGTGAGAGGGGGATCTGTTATAACCCTAAATTGCACTATCCCTGCTTACCTGGTATTAGGCCTACTCATGCCTCTTCCTAGCCAAAGCCATGCTGAGAAATTCCTCAAAAAACCAATTAAAAAAAGCAACCTGCGCCCTAACTGCTCACTGGGAGCGGGTATCCGCTTGCTGTCCTTCTACTGCACGCGGGTATCCGCAGGCTAACCCAAAACAGCCCGCGGGTACCTAACAAAGCAAAAAATCAGGAAAGTTTCCGCCAGGACACGAGGCTTTTTGTCAGTTAACTGGAGCTCCGAGCCATGCATGGCCGAGAGTTCGCCAAGAACCCTAGCTCCTCCTAGCCTATAAAAGGAGGGGTAGGGGTACTATTCAAAGGAGGAAAAATTTTTGCAAAGAAACTCTGCCAAATTGCCAAGCCAGCTTTGTCCCAACCCTTTAGCCTTGCCTCAAGCTTTAGGAGAAACTCAAGAAGCAGCAGTTGGAGGACAAAGAAGAAGAGGAAGAGCCCAGGATCAGGATCGTGGAACGGT